>CCAG010020754.1:0-10554 GCA_001077435.1 Glossina morsitans morsitans
ATATATATATATATATATATATATATATATATATGTGCATATATGCGTGTGTGCTGTTTGTGTGTATGTTGCTTTAATGAATTTAACTGATCACAACACTAGATACAAAAACGAGACATGTTGTCAAACATAGCCACCTACAGTGCTATGGTGTTAGAGTAGCTTACAGCAAGAACAACAATAACAACAGCAACAAACAAGAAAAAAGTATGAAAAAAAGAGGAAAAAATAAAAAAAACGAAAAACAAAAAAAAAAAAAACAGCTCTTATAGGTTTATATCGAAGAGAGCAAGAGAAGGCAAGAGCAAAGAAGGCAAAAACCTAACTGTCAATTACGTTTTGCTATCACTAATAGAAATAAGAAAATAGAAAATAAAACTAGAATTAACCGAGGAGGGAGCGGGCAACGTAAACACATAAATTGATTACAGCAAAATGCTTCGGTAGTTTTAAAACAAAACGAAAGCAAAAACCAAAACAAAACTTGACATGACCATTTGACTTCAAACATATAAACCAACCTAGCAAAAGAAAAAGAGAAAGATGAAAAGCGAAAAGCGAAAAAGAAATAGAGAAAGAAAATAGAACCAGAAATGACTCTGGGAGGTGATGCAAACATAATAGCATCATACGTTTTTTTCAGTAAGAAAAATATGGCAGAACAAGTTAAAAAACAAAAAGGAAAAATCTTTAAAAAATTTCCTAAAGTAATCGACACTTTCATAATCCCTGGGGAAGATAGTCGAAAGCAAAAAAAGAAAAGAACAGATTAAAGAGGATATGATTTCCCTTAGTTTTTCTCTATTTTGGGGTAATTTTTTTTTTTTGTTCTTTTTCCTTTCAACAACTAAAGCAACTGCCCTTAAGGCTTTTTATATTCAGCTAACAATTTGTAGGAAAAAAACAAATGTCTTTTTTTTTCCTCTTTTTTTGATATATGGTTATGTGGGCATATGAACACTACACGCCGTCACATAATTGTTGTTTCGCTCTTTAACAAAAACCACTACGATTTTTTTCGGGTGTCCTATGTGCCCAGCCAGAGCCAACAGTTTTTTTTTTTTTTTCAATGTTTTTTCTTTCAATGTTCAAGTGATGTTTAACTCAATTTGAAACATTTATTTGCTTAAGCTCTAGAAATTGCGGATTCTGTTTGCGTAGTTGTTATTGCATTTTATGGAAAAGCTAAGTGGCCCAATAAAACGTGTAACAGTTTGTCCAGAAATTTCCACAGCATTTTCATTTTTTTTTTTACACCCACCACCGAAGGACGAAGGTATACTCATTTTGTCATCACGTTTGCAAAACCTAAAAGGAAGCGTTAGATAACCTATAAAGTATATATATATATTCTTGATCAGCGTGAAAATCGAAGTTAATTTAGTCATGTCTGTCCGTCTGTCTGTCTTCGTGTCTACGCGGACTGTCAAATTTGATAAAAACATTGGAAGTTTCTGCACGCAGATAAATATTAAAATTGGCCAAATTGGTCATAACACAGGTCCGTAGTAGGGCGTAAACAAAACACAAGTCTGTTTCTCTAAGCAAAAAGTTTTGGAAGTTTGCCCATTACTCACAAATCATGAAAGATAGAAGACTGAAGTTTTCCACATTTTCCACATTTGCGAAAACTCTACTATTTATGTGCCAGAATGGTGGTGGAATGGCCTATGCCATCATAAGGGTACAAATTTTTAAATTTTCTGTTTTCCACTTTAATAAATTTGGTGAAGGATACCTGGTCGATTAAACTTTCCTCAATAATACCATCGATATGGGTATCAAATAAAAGAATTTGGAGGGTAGAAGCCGACAAGCTATGTTTATTAATTCTAAATTAATTATAGCCGTATAGACGTCACGACGTGATCGATTAATTGTTTTTGTTAATTGTTAACAATACCTTTTAGTACTAGAACTAAAAGGTGAGAAAACAATTTTCTCTCATTCACTTTCCTATGACCATAAATAAAAGCATTTAGCGCCAAAAATTCTAATGCCGCTGGGTGTGCGAGATTCGGGCCCAGCCGAATGTAGCTTCTTATTTGTCTTTTTTTTCCATTATGTCTTGTTTTTGTTCATTTGAAAAACTTTTAGTGGTGTTTTCAGATGAGTTACATGCACTTAATATGTTATTAACAGATGTTTGGCAGTAACATCAAAACACCTTATTTCAAAGGGAATTAAATGAAATGAAATGGCGCGGAAAATATCGGAAATTACGTACTGAAAAACCAAATTTTTCGCAACCTCATCCAATATTAAGTTTGAAGTTTTTATTTTTCGCTTGCCATCTCCGAGATGTTCAAGACTGAAGTTTTAAGCAGAGGAGTAAACGAACAAATGCCTTGAAAATATCATTACTTGGCTAACCGCCGACATCTTCACCAAAAACATATTAATCGCCACATCCCCTACTCACTCACTACAAGTATTACAAGCCGTCGTATATGTCGAGCGAGAGTAGATCTGCATTAAACTTCTAGATAGGCATCAGTTGTAAGATAGACACTCACTAGTGGATTCATTAGAATTGAACCTGGATGTAATGGATGGATGTCATCTGTTTTCTCATTGCCTTAGGCAACTAATACTTAAGGTTCCGCAAGTCATATCAACTTTTGCGATTTAGATCGTATCAATTAAGAACCCAGTTAACATCCACACAAAAGTACCTAAATTAAGTCAGAATTACTTACTGTAGTTGGGGTAATCTTCGTAACTCAATTCTGAGTCATTATTGAGTCATTCTGACTAAAACTTTTTTTTGTTAGTTCACATGATATTTGGCTTTTATATACCAAGTTGCATAACTCCAAACCGAATAAAGTAGAGTTGTTGTTAGTTCGAAATCAATCCATCCTTCTTAAAAAATAGTCTTTCATTGAAGAATCTCTCTCACAGTGGAATGGGAACAGTTTTCTACCCTCAAGCAATTGTTATTATTATAAATGCGTTGCCAAAATTACATACGTTTATCTCGCTTTACGTAACACCATATTCATGTAAAAGAAATAACTAAAATTGCAAGGTCTTTTTCTTTATACGCATCACCGAAGGACGCGGGATATATGCATTTTGTCGAAGCGTTTGCAACGCCCGGAAGGAAGCTTTAAAGAGCCCACAAAGTATCTATACTCTTAATCTGCATCAAATTCTGAATGGATGTAAGCATGTCCATCCATTCAGCTTTGTATTGTTTCCTGTAGGCATGGTCCTAGCTCCAAACGTGAAGCTATTGACTTCAAATTTCCAGAACTATGGAAGCAATAAAAAAATGGTTTTGTGCTCATTTCTCACAAACTATAGCAAATGTACAAAAATTTGAACGCATTTCGTATAGTCGATGATGTAGCGTCTGTCTATAAAAATGGCAGACACAAGCTTCAAAAACCCCATAAAGTCTACAAATTCTATGGCAGCTACAACCCTTGAATGCATCTAAACATGTCAGCCTGTTCGACTGCGCATCTGTCTGCTGGCGTAACTTTGTAGTATTTGTTGTAAATATTCTCCCGTTAGCGAAAATGAAGATATCGCCTACAAATTTGCAAAAGAACTTGGAATTGACCTGAGCTTTTCAAAGGACACGCCTACAACGCCCACATGCTTTGCATGCTTGCAACTTTTATTTTGAAAATAGAAGAAATCAACTGCGCCCGCTCCGCATTATATAGCATGAGAATTTTGTTCTTTACTTCTTTTGTTGCCTTTTTTTTTTGGAGTAAACGGTGATGGGTATAAAAGATTCGGTCCCGACCGAATTGAATTTTCTTACTTGCTTAATTTTACATTGAAATTGTTTTAATTAAAAAATGATTGGAATACTCTTCAAAATTTATTGGAAGTGATCATAATTCACATTAAAGATGAATCGTGTAAAATAAATCAATTTTTATATATCGAATCGTGTAACTCCGTATTCTCAAGTAAAGATAAACCATCTTAGAAAAAGTCTTTGACGTATATATACAGTAAGTACGAAATCCGCGTTTAAGAACTTTTATGATTTGCTCTGTAAGACCTCGACGGCTCGCGTTAAAGATGATCATCTTTTAAATTATAGACTTACACAGTCGCAAAGATATGTTAGATAGAGCAGAGTGAAACTGAGCACTTACACATATTGGTAAAAGACTGTTCACTCGACTGCCTGTGAAACTGAGCGGGAAGAGATAAAAACTCAAATAAAAGTGGTAGACAAACGAAAGCTTCACTATATTACATTAATAGACAAGTAAACAAAAAATTTGAGTTGGACAGGTAACCTAACGAATGAAATGAAAAATCAAGGCTCCCACTTCCATTGTCTAATAATTGTATTCCCAATTAATGACATATAAAAGCGGATGTCGGTGTATAGTTTAGTTTAAGAAATTGCGAGTTAAAACGTATAAACAGACAAGGTCGTTCATTAAGTACCCTACACTCATTCTCCTGCCACAGTCTAATATTATTAGGTCGATCCCGCTGATCTCACTGCTCTTTTTCGGAGAATTATTAAGAAATTGAAAATAAATGTTATCTATGCGGAGTAATCATAAATGTGATCCGATTCCCAATCTATAATATTTTCAATGGCATTCGATTTTGGCTTAAAACATATCACCGAAATGTCACAAAAATTGGAATCTTTAGGTTGAACACAACATATATGGACAGACCAACAGACAAACTTAGACCTGTTCAGAAAATATTTTTGAAACGATTGGCATAAAAAAAAAAAAATATCTCTATTTGTTCCGGGTTTTTATACGCGTCCGCACAAATTTAATGCATTCCCTTGCGCCACAAATCAAATCGGTCTACCTTCTACGCCCGCACGATTATCAAAACGCTTACTTGAGATGCTAAGCGTCTAAGACTCAATCCGAAAAAGGTATAGTTTTCTTACTTACATTAAAAACGTAAATACGTAAAAGAAACCATTCAGTATGTTTCCGTCAATTATCTGCTTAACATAGCAAAACAAATTTGAAAGCAAAGACAAACTTGAGTGTACACCATGTGGACTTGTTATAGTTTGCCCATACGCGGATAAATGGGAATGTCTTAGACCAACAAACAACAGCAATAATAATAATAATAATAACAATAACAACAACAACAACAAAAACAACAACCAATCATAAATGCTACTCGGATACAGACAATTAGAACAATTTAAATGCAAATGTTGTTAAGTTGTTCAATTTTCGGTCATTTCAATGTGTGAGTGTTAGTAATTTGTCAAACTAGACACGAAGTAAGAAATATGAGAGAGAAAACAAAAAAAAATTGTAATTGAAAATATTATTAGTCTTGGTATAAATCAACATTGCGGAGGCCTTACCGTTAAAGAATTTTCTTATAAATCAGACACATGTGAGCATTGTGTTGTGCTGAGCATTAAATTTATAGCAACGACAATTGTAATGATTGAAATACTTAATCAAAACGTAATGTCTTGGAAACAAAAGATTTTAACAGAAACAAAAACGAGAAACGAGAAACGAGAAACGAGAAACGAGACGGGTGTTAATCATGTCGTGCGATTATGTAATATTTAGAAAAACCTCTGTCAGAAAATGAGAAATTATTTGGTGTTTGCTTGAGAAAACAGTTAATGAATATTTTTTGAATAATTAGCACAAGTGACATCATTACAGCCAGGAAAGGCCGACTACCACATATTTTCATCATAAAATGTATTAAAAATTATACCTTTCTGTTTTATTGCGGAAATGCTTGCTTTTCATAGGAAACCTTAACTTTGAGAAACCCCAAAACCCCGATCGACCTCCTCCAAATTGCCCATAATTAGTTGCTTTGTCAAACACTCCGGTAAAATTTGTTGAAAAAAATAATATTTTGTACTTATTTCTGTCGAGATATTTAAAATATATAGCTTTTTCATATAACGATTTCAATTTCTTCATACAGGCACTTATATTATGGGAAGTAACAACGATATGGTCGAGTTTACTCTCAAGAGTATTTCTTTGCTTGGGCCAACCACGTCAAGGTATCAAATTTCGTCGACTTATCTTAATTACTTCGATCAGTGTGCTTAACATCAAAAATACATAGACAGACATCAAGCAGACATCGGGATAGAAAAGCTTAAATCTGTTCACAAAATGGTTCTGAATATTAACATACTCTGGTAGCAGAAGTGAGAGAAGTTATAAAAACTTCACATGCCTTTCAGGCTGTTGTTGTCTGAGAGGATGGTTAGCCCCTTTTTACTCTTTCTTATATGATGGGGAGCAAATGCAGATAGGTTTTTGTCGCTTCCGGTCAACTAATACTTGAAGCAATACTCTTTGATAATTTTAGTGAATCACTTTTGTAAAACTATTTCGCATTCAACGAGACAAAAACCATTCAATAAGTTTTGCTCTGCATGGAAATGTCTTCAAAAGCTCCCAAATATCATCGACTTAAACCATATTTGGAAAGGTTTTCATCCCCAAATCAAATGCTAATCATTACGCTTATTATAATGGCCTTCGGTGATGGAGTCCTGTTAGGAGGTTTAATGCTGCCTCCTTAAATTATGCCACTTATGTACTAGACGAACTTTTAAGTCCGCAATTGCCCGTTCGCGGTCTTCGGTGTAATTTATTCATTTGAAAAAACCACAACATTTTCTTTATGTCCTTTTCTATGTTCTTTATCTTGCATTACATAAAACTTATTCACAAAGACTGCCGCTATAAGTCACCGTACAAACCCATGGAGATATTAACATCTCTCAGTTGTTCAACAAATAGTGTACTTTTAATAGTGTTTGCACGCTCATCATGTTATTTGTTGTTTGCACTGGCCTATGACTTGCCAGTTGATGTTAACCATTCATGACCAATCCTGTGCGAAAATTGAAGTTTTCTTAAACGGTTTCTATCGGTATACCTCTATACTTCTTACCCTACTTAACAGAAATCACGAGAAAAAACGAGGCCAACCAAACAAAAAAAGCATCCTAAGGAAGTTACGATCCCACATGTAACGGCACAATACCCCAGTGTATATATGTATATAACTCAAGCCTTGCACAAGCTTTGTGCTACATTGTGCCGATGTGCTGGTTGAAGCCAAATGCCGGGAGCAGATATTTCGAATATATGCGAAGAGCGGTTCCTCTGTCCACAATCACTGAAAGACATCTAGGTTTCTTATTTTCAATTTCTGGGCGTACAGAACAAGGCTTGGAACTGCTTGCTGTACAAAAATCTGCACTTGCGCTTAACGATCACGTTATTAAGTCAAAAAGGTTTTCTATGATGAATGTTGTTACATGTTTCGTTGTAATTTAAGCACAAGTCATTGCAGGTGTATCATTTTCCACTTGTATCACTTGTTTCAATAGTATCTGATAAGTCCAGTGATTCAAATTTATACAAAAAAATAGAATCGAAACTGACTGCAGAAACGCCCAGTACTTGAAAACGCCATAAAATCAGCAATTCATATACTCGCCAATGCACTCCTGCAGAGCCTTTGCACTTTCGTTACTCTCTCCCACTTCTTGCATTTGTGTCACTTAGAAGGCATTAAGAAATAAATTGAGTTTTTCCTTAAGAAGTTCTATGAAGCGCTTATCGATGCCATCATAGCCGGATATAGGGTTCTTGCCAAAATAGATTAAAAAAATTGCACGCTTGGCACATGTCGTTGAAGAAATTCATTTTCTTCATGCGAAATGTGACAGTTTGAACCAACAGCAGGAAGCACAAAAAAAGGGAAAAGGGTGTTATGCCACAATGTCGATAATGAAAAGAGAGCACAATAACGCATTTTATTCATTACCAGTACAAAGTTCTTTATTATTGAATAAAGCATTTAGGTTTTAATGGAATCGGGTGTCAATAAAATTCATATAAAACTACATCTTACTATAATTGCGGTGATTTGAAGGGAACGAATATAACCGGGTTTTGGTAGATTGTCCCTTTTCTTAAGAAAGATTTTTCTTCTTCTTATCTTTATAGATCATTTATTAAAATCTTGCCAGGTCGAAGTCAAATGCAAAGGCAAAGCAAAAACATTCAGCGAAATAAAAGAATCTGTATGAGAGTGCAGGAGGGAAAACACTTCAGAATAAATTAGTTTTTGTTTCATAATAGCGAAAATGTACTCGGACATGGAGTTCTATTAAACTCTGATAGTTGCGATAAAGAGCCGAAGATAAAATTCTAATAACCACTGAACGAAACTAACTTAGCAGAATTAATTGATATAAATATAGATATTACTGCGAAGAAATTGCACGGATTTCTAGCTTTTAGCACTGTCTAGCTTTTAGACGTAGCCATTGCATCTCATATGAAGCTTCAACACAGAAATCATATGCTTTAGTTGATAGCAAAGGACTTCAATAAGCAAAACAAGAATTCAAAAAAAAAAAAAGCGGAACAGAAACGGAATAAAAAAATGACCATCAATTGGCATAATTAGCATGCGTTCTCGCGTCTTGTCTTTCATATCTGTAATCATTAATTATTACAATATGTTGTTAATTTTCGAAAATTTCATTTTTAAAAAATTTATTACAGCTCTGTTGAAATTACGGAAAATTATCTTGTAATGTACGCTATAATTATCAATTAACAATCAATTGATTATATATTAACTTGCATACAGGCAAACACAAGTACGGCAGTCAGTACCAAGATACCTTTGAAAGCAGACACCGGGACAGAAAGAGAAACAAAAACAGAAACAGAAACAGATATAAATCCAATAAGTTCGCAACAACAACAAGCCCATAAAGCCTTTAGCAATATAATAAAACAGCCACTCAAACACACCCCTACCCTCTGCCTGTTCATTTACCACCCCATCCACTTTATAAACACCGTCATCATGCATACAAAACCAGTAATAGCTATTAAAAGAACAACAACAATAATCAAACAGCGGCAGCAATATTTGAAACCGCTTTATCAATGCCTGGGAAAAAACTTATAAAAGTTAATTTAAAAGAGTTAATTTTGAAAAGAAACAAAAAAAAAAGCAAAAAAAAAAAAAGCAAAAAGCAAGCTGAAAATAAAAACAATTTTAGAAAACTGTGAAATAGAAGCACAAATATTATGAAAGCCACACTTGGCTTAGCAAACAAGACAAGAATAGTAAAAAAATTAAGACAAAAAAAAAGAAGAAAAAAAATTACTTCCATAAAATTTCCTTTTTAATATATCTCTCCTTCTTGGCTCGATTGGAGCGGTGATTAGTGTTTAGAGTTTTTTCTCTTTTTCTTTTCTTTTCTTTTCTCTTTATATTTTCTTTTCACGTTGCCTTTAAATGTAACGTCACGTTTTTACGCTCGAAACAACCAACACAACAACAACAACAGCAACAGCAACAGCAACAGCAATAGCAATAGCAATAGCAATAACAGTAACAGTAACAGCACCAGACCCGCACCAGCAATAACAACAACAAAAACAATCGCCACCCAAATGCTAATAGACAACTCAAGTGCTTTGTGACTCTCCATATACATATATACAAATA
Source organism: Glossina morsitans morsitans (assembly GCA_001077435.1). Taxonomy (NCBI): domain Eukaryota; kingdom Metazoa; phylum Arthropoda; class Insecta; order Diptera; family Glossinidae; genus Glossina; species Glossina morsitans. The sequence goes on from CCAG010020754.1 coordinate 9,499, forward strand.
TATATATATGCATATATGCATATATGCATGTAGACCTGGGCATACCGAATGACTTAAAATGTTAACATACTCACATACTCGCAACTCGTAACTCGCTACTCGCATATAGATACCTTCGAGCACATACATACGCAAATCCCCTAATCACTTGGTTAAGCCAAAGCCATAATAAACAACTGTGAATATTAAATGTAATTTTTAGCCCAATACACCGCTAAGTACTTGCAACTGTTTTGTTTCTTTGTTAGCAGCGTGATATATAATGTATGTGTTTGTGTTTATTTATTTGTTTGTATGTTATATATAGGCAAGCATGTCCAAGCAAGCTCCACGAAACCTGTATTCATTGTATTGCATTGCATTCTTTTTCACATTTTCTATTGTTGTGTTACAGGCAAACTAAAAATGAAACTTAATGCACAACTCGATTACTTGATGTCTAAAGTACTCGAACTCCGAAATATAAGAAAAGAACACACAAAAAACAAACGCCTAACTTTAAGACTATAACTCTCAAGTAGCCGGCCACCTTAAGTTGCGCTAAACACAAAATACAAAATAACACGCATTCGTTTTATTTAATAAAATCCCATAAAATTGTCAGGTTAATAGATTTAAATGCATGCACATTTATTACATGACTATTTTTCTCCTCACTTATTATATTATTTTTTCATTTTTAACTTTTGTAACTACAAAAATTGAAAATAATATACTGCACTGTGTGTACTTCATACACAATATAATACATATATACATGTGAGCTACACATTTGTGTATACATACATTGACACCGTTGTATTTACGACAATTAAAAAAAAAAAACAAAAAGATTTCGCATGAGATGTGAAACGGAGAAGAATTCGTTACATTTACTTATTCGAACTGAATTAGGACCTTAACCTTAGGGATTACCGCATCGCTACCAATCGCTGTTATCAAAGACAAAAAACAAAGAAAAAAAAACATGCCCTTGGCGGGTAAAATTTTCGTAGGTCCATCTCATAACAGTATTCTCATCGATGTGTTCTGGCCCAGGTGCACGTTTTCATTGAG
>CCAG010020759.1:0-46763 GCA_001077435.1 Glossina morsitans morsitans
AAGCATTCTCTTACTCTTGCATCTAATGCATTACATTAGAAAATTTAATTATGTTCTTGTGTATTGCGTAGAATCAGCCTCCGCACCATTGTATTCTTTGATTCTTAATAATAATCTAAAAGTTAAAGGTCAGAAATGGTTCATCTATCGCTTTATGTTAGCTCTGCAGTATGTGGTAATGAAATTATGAAACCATTACTTAGATCAAAGTAGATAAGAAACTGGGATAATAAGTTATTTTATAAAGCGTTAGAAAACAAAGCAGACCGGCCACATGAGCTTAATAGTAGAGGAATATATGGCTTAGCTGGCTTGCGTTTAGCATCCTTCTGTACACTGTGTAACGTATGTATTTGCGTATGTATGTATGTATATCCTTCTTAAAGAGAATTTCAGATGATGATTTTAGGGATGTTTTACTTGCCACCATAGGCCTATTGAACTTTCCATTGAGTTTCATATATATTTCCAAAATAAAGGCGACCATAGATACCTCCCTATAGTTGGCTTTCTTTGGAACGTGCCGCACCTTCGCTCTTTTCAGTGCTGTTTAAATGACCCTGACGCTTTTCAAACACGCTACATAAACTTCAAGCTTTCAAAGTTGATCTTCCATCTTATCTGCATCTTCGCAACTGCGATCACTTAAACTAATACTTCTAAGTCTCTTTAATAAAAAAAAAAATAAATTTTAAATTCGCTGCACTAGGAAAACATTTCGCTTGCAACATATCCGTCGTTGTTGTATCAAAGAAGCTCGTCTAATGCGGCGTTACTTCATCTCTCGGAAACAGTCAAACTAAAGCTTCATCTACTTCTCCGTTGTGTACTAAGTGTAAGTTTCTGACTGTGACTAACAAAATTGTCTGACTGATTATTTGACTGATCAACAAACAGACGGATATGAATAATTGGCATCGCAATCATACGCTGCTTCATATGCCTGCATCTTTCGCTGAGCATAAAGTAAATGTTCCTTAGGATGCAGTCCCGATTCCAAATGCAATGCATAAGTCAATATGTTGATTAGCGAAGGCATCCTTCACTGTTTTCAAAACATCTTTTAAAGAAAGAAAGCCCTCACAGATAACTTACATTTTACGAGATCAGGATGAGAGATATGTTCGTTTTCCCAAAATGTTTGCAACGACCAGAAGGAAGTTTCAGAGAATCCCACAAAGTGTATATATTCTTGATCCGCCTCAATTTCTAAATTAATTTAAGCATGTCCGTCTGTCCGATTGTGCATTGTCTATTGTTGTATAGTTGATCTACTATTAATCGACACAAAATGAAGCTATCGACGTAAAATTTTCCAAAAACATTGGTAGTTCTTGCACGCAAATGAGTACCGAACATGAGCCAAATCGGTCGAAGGACCGTCCACAGCGCCGCGTAAACTAAGAACACCTGTGTTTTTCAAAAGGAATAAAAAATTGTTTTTTTGTTCATTACTTTTAGACTGTGGCAGATAAATGCAAAAAAATTTGAACGTATATTCTATGGGTGATACTGTAATACCTATACGAAAATGGGAAGAATTGACCACGTCTAACCTATATTTTTGTGTACCAAAATTTAATTTTTTCTTCAATACCTTTATAATGCGCGGAAACAAGCTTCAAAAACCCCATAAAGTATTGGTCAGTTTCAAATTTGGAATGTACTTAAACATGGCCGTCTGTGCATCTGTCTGTCTGTACAACAGTGTAGTATTTGTGGTAAACATTCATCCGACATCGCCTACAAAGCTTTTATTTTGAAAATGGAAAAATTAGCCGTGCCCACTCTACATTATAGAGCATGAAAATTTATTTCTTTGATTATTTTTATCGTTTTTAGGACAGCGGTGATGGCTAAAAAAGCTTCGATCGCGACCGAATGTAATTTTTTTACTCTTACTTTACTTTTAGCTTTTGTGAATGTTATTTACTCTTTCTGATTTTCTCACGTTCTTATTGACTTGGACTGTGATCGCTAGGAAAGAAGCGAAGAAGTCCGATTAACGCTTTTCCTTCTCTGATTCGACGATTTTGGATTTCAAAAAAATATCAACATATGCCTCAATAATACAGCACGACATTTGTTAGGAGTAGTATGTCCCATAATCTAGTAGATAACAATGCGGCAACTGCCCAAGCGCTGTATTTAAGCTAACACCAAAAATGATCTTCCAGAAGGGATTTCATGTGGCAATAAAATCTATCCACTCTATCCAAAAAAAAAAGAAATGCTTTCGATGACCAACCAATCATATAAACATTAACTCGGACACTTAAAGCAATGAAGGAATCTCCCATTACTCTGCTCAAATGAAATTTTTCGCAGATGCACGCAATTATTTGAGCCTCACTTTTTATTTTGGAGCCGACAGTTGCAAATCAATAGAACAGAGAGATCAAATTTACCTTTCTTTTAATAGATTTTATCAACAATAAAAATTGTTGTCATTGCATTTTTTTATCCTTTCACAAATTTCCTGAAAAATTACCCACAATTTTTCATACACTTCCCCATCATCTTAACCAACAACTTTGCCTATACATTATTCTTCATCATATAATAAAATATCACATAAAACTTCAAAAAACAAAAAAAACCAAAAAAGGAAGAAAAACTACATACATTTAGGCGTTGTGTGTGCGTGTGTGTTTGTGTGCTTGAATAAATGTAAATACTAAACGCTAAAAATATTCAGTGTTAACAAAATAATGATTACGTTAAGATAACATTAAACACTCGACATACACAGACAACTTAACAAATACAAAACAATCAATTCGATGTTATAAGCATTTCCTATTAACCTACTATGACACTCACACATATACGCACATGACTCCTGAAGCCTCCATATGTGTAGTGTTTGCAAACTTTAACTCCCCTTCTTTAAATATTGAGGGAAAAAAAACAAAAAAAAAAAGAACCCACACTTCCAACCATCATTGTCTCTCACCGCCCACCTCATACATAAGGGAAATATACGCAAATGTATCACAAAATTTTTGGCAGATTTCACACGATTTTACAAATAGAAAAATAAAAATATCCTTGATTTCCTGCCACATATGAAAAATAGTAAATGATTCTTATCCACTTTATCGAAAGTTGTGGGCATGCTGAGTTCAGCATTGCGTTTGCGTTGGTCAGAAACATCACTCATAGAATCTGAGGACTTGTGTTTATTGTATGAACGAAAGACATTCTTTGCTGTTACTGGGGCTAACCTTTCAAGACATAAGGCAATGGTTGAATATGAGGCAGAACCTGAGATGCCCTGAGCAGATTATTTATCTACTTCCTCACCGTCAGCGTTGCTATGAATATGTTGCAACACAGCCACCCCCCCCCCCCCCTTCCCTAACAGTTACAAGATTGGGTAAATCGAGCCTTCATGTGAACAAAGGGGATAGCTTTGCGTGACTTGCAATGAAAGCTTGATGTCCATTACACCCTGAGCATGTATAGAAGAGGCAAACTTTTAAACTGCTAGTCTTTCCATGTATACCAGTATTTATAAAGTTTGTTAGCTTAAAAGTCTGAATTAGTAGCCACGCCAGGCCCTTTCAGCCTTAACATATGTAGACGAAAAGAAATCCAAGTCTACAAAGACCATTTTCGATGAACCTAAAAAGTAATCCATGTAGAGTTTAAAGAAAATGTAGCGGTGTACGTTGATTTTGAGGAGTTTTTAAGCGAGAGAAAGAAGGCGGTAGGAGTGTTTTTGCTGTAAATGTATTAAAGAATGAAAAGAAGGGTAAACCAGCAACGTAGGCTCCTACAAAGGATTTAAACGGCAACACTTTAGTGGTCGTGCCACAACATGAGTGCCCGCGCAACTAAGCATGCGAGCTGATGATGCTCTGCTACTTAACACATACGCTTAAAGCGAGGGTGTCTAAAATTCGCCAAAGGGCGAATAGAAAATTTTTCTTGCTTTTAAATTTTCACCTTTATGAAGCTTTGTCCCCAAGAGACTAAAGCCGAGTGAGGAAAACAAAAACAAACTCTAAAGTTATTTTATATTTTGTCCTTTTTTTTGTCAAAACAGAAAAAAAAAAGCCAGAGACCAAATTTTGACTATTTGGAAACGATAGAAACTAATAAAAAAGCTATTAACGTTTCAAAGCAAATCTGTTTGCAAACACATGTCAACGTTTTCTGGTGGTGCGTTTGTCAGATTTTTCCGCAAAATATCTTAAACAAATGTATTTTTGCATATGCCTAAAAACACTCGCAAAAAAAAAAAAATGCCTTTTTCTTGATATGTGTATTACTCCCAACCCTATGTTGTTTTGTACGCTGTTTTGAAATTCTTTCATGCCTACTAATGGGTTAATACATGGTGTCTATGTGTATATCATTCATTCATGGTTTACCGTTTACATTCACTTACATGTGTGTAATGGCCCACATACGTTTCTTATGCATTCATGAGCGATATGTGAGGGAGAGCTTTTTTGCCCCGCGGGGTTGGGCAGGGGGAGAGATATCCTTTGCATATATGGCATACGTGAACATTTATACGGTGACTAACTGGTTGTGGTTTTTATCCTCACATATCTCGCTGCCAACTGTTGCAATTGTCAGTGATTTGTGGTTTTTAAGCTTTTAAACTTCACATACGCACACATACGTCTAATGTAAATACAATTTCTTTCTTCCTCCCATATTCGAGGGTTTATGGTGGAAAATTTGCGAAATTTACATACGATATGTTCGATGACCTAACTCAATATTTCATTTTTTTTACTCTTTTCCCTTTTTTTCTTGTTTTTCTTTTTTTTTTGGCTGAAATTGATACTTAGCTCGATTATTGTTTGTATTTCGAATGCTAGTGAGCTATAGTACCTGGTAAGCTATATGGCATGTTTTTTTTAATATCCATTCATGCGAGATTCGCCCGGGGGGTGACTTCTATTTTCGTCTAATTAAAATAAGGCCCAATTTTCCTACAAAAAGAAAATCTTTGCTGAAAGCGAGAAAGTATCCCTTCGAAATCTTGTCCGTTCCCAAACACCTACCAGCCCTGATAGGTTACTTTACTTTTACTTAGCAATATATTTCTTACGTAAGGTTTGCTATAACGCTATCCCCAAAAAACATTAATTCTTCCTAAGGAAACTCATATAATCAATTTTTACAAATGACGTTAAGGACGACTTTCCACTTCTATTGTTAAGCTGAACACTATTTAGATTACCTTCGCTAGCTTTGTGGCATCTTGGATGCAAATGAATGTACAGCTTGGATAGCATCGTACCGCCGCAAAATATTTCATCGTATCTTGCCTTTGCCTGACTTTTTTGCCATATTGTCCTTTAAAATCCATATAATTCTTTAAAATCTTATATATATATATATCCTATATATCCTATCCTATCCTATCCTATATCCTATATCCAATATATATATATATATATATATATTTATATGCGGTAATTTTTAAAACAAGTTCAGAAGTCCTTTAATCACAACTATTATAAAGGCCGTCAAGGTCGTGCTATGTCCGAGTGCGCAATTCACTTATAATATATGTACGTAATAACCCGGGAGAAGCAACAAATTTTCTTCTTACTTTTTATTTACATAAAATGTGAAAAAGCTTTATAATTACAATCATATTGCTTACATATATGTTTATTTATTTGCAGGTTTCCAGAAAACAAAAACTTACGGACAAAGTGTTTGAAATTATCTGACAGCACATAAGAGTCTTCATGTTGTTTCTTGTTAAGTTTACAAGGAAAGGAAACAAAACCCCTATTAAGCCAACTATCTAAGCTTAACTTAAAAAAAAAAAACGAGAAGCCGATGGTCTTAGTTGCTCGCCCTAGTCCTACTTCTAGCCCTAGAATTTATATCTTTGTCTATGTAAATTATAAAAAGAAATAAACAAAAACTTAGTTAAGTGCTTTGATGAGCTGAGTTTCTCTCTTAGAAAGTCTGAAAGTTATTGCATTATAGCCTTTTCAGAGGATCAGCCTTAAGACGATCAATTTTATTTATTACAAATAAATTAATTGTTATTTAAAATTTTATTCCACCAAACATTTTTGCTAATAATATTTCAAATAAAACAAGAATATAATTAAAACAAATTTAAATTTTTATTTATTTATGTGGGAAAAGAAGAAAAGTGCATCACTACCATGGGTAGCAGCTTCTTCAGCCTGTGAATATAAACTCGTTTGTTTCGGCGAACTATACTGGGTAAATACGAACAATAGATTGTACGTATCTGCATCGGAAGTTACTTATGTGTCCACCTTATATTTTAATCTATCTGCAATATGTTTATTAGATCAGTCTAAGCATTTTTTCTTTGTACTCTCTGTGTTCTTAATTAATCTGCCTTCTGTATCATGCAACTTTGAGGATCGTGCTAGTCATTCCCCTACCTTATTATTTAGTCTGAAGCTCAGGCATTTTACTAATATTGCGTATTTTTGCAGTTCCTGTTCTAGTTCATTGATTCTTCCAAAGGATGGACTTCATCGTAACATTTGATGTGTCAGTTTTGGTACGCAATATATTCGATTCAGAAGTGAGAAGAGAATGCTCGAAGTAATGGCATAATGACAATGAAACACTTGTCGCATAGATTAAATGGATCAAGCTCCGTTTTTTTCTAAGATCACTTGTAAGATAGTCTTTATAGGTTTGTCCTCAAGTCTATTATTGTGTATATTCGTTCATAGTACTCCCTTTGATATCCTTTCTGCCTACTGGGAGGTTAAATCGAAATTTGCCAAAATTGTTTCTTCAGTTGCGTTGATCTTGTATACCTAAAATAAGCCTTAACGCTTTTATTATACATTTTGTTATACATTAACTGCGAAGACCACATGCAGTCCTTCTGACCTTAACCATGAATGTATTGTTTTCAACGGTCTTACATTACAATTTCACCAAACCCAATTGGAACGTTAATAGAACCCAATTGGGAAATTATTGGAAACCAATTGGAAAGCTATTAGATTTCCATTGGGAAATTGTTGCAATTCAATTGGAATATTAGAAGACTCTTATTGGGTTATTTTTGAAGTATGATTGGGATATTAAAAGGTTCTTATTGGAAGGTTATTAAAATGCAATTGGACTGTCGCTAAAATTCAACTGAAATGGCGCTGAAATCCAATTGGAATATTAAAAGATTTCTATTGGAATATAATTACAACCCAATTGGAATATTAAAAGATTCTCATTTGAATGTTGAGTAAAATCCAATTGGAAGACATTAAAGTCCAATTGGGAAATTAGAATAAGGGCGGCATTCAATTGAGAAGGCATTATGTCCTTATTGGAATATTATTAAGATCCAAGCAGGTGTCGGAAGCGTCCAATTGGAGCATCGCAGGGGTCCAATTGGATTTCTTTCTCATTCTAATTGGATTTCAATTAGTAGCCCAATAAGAACATAATAATTCCCCAATTACATTTTAATAATATTCCAATTGGGTGCCAACGGCACACGACAGTATTTTGCAGCGGACATTGTACAAACGGACAGTTGGACAGGCAGACAGTCGGACAGACGGGCAGTCGGACAGACGGGCAGTCGAACAGACTGCTGATTCAGAAGTCGATTCTAGTCAAGAATATACGTACTTAGCGGAGTATCTGAATCTTCCTTGTGGGCGTTGCAAACGTTTTGACAAAATGAATATATCCCTCATCCTTCGGTGATGGGTATGAAAATATTACTTTGAATTAGGTGCGCCAAATACCACCACGTGCTACATGCATGCTTTCACTCTCCTAATCATTGTTTTTGATAACAACACGTGTCTTCGTCGAGGAGTATCTCTTACAATCTCTTTACTCTCGTTAAAACAGTGGAATGCAAACGTGCACTGCATTAACTATTCGCCTAAAATGTTCTCTTCATAATGTCTAAGACAAGGTAATGATATTATTTTACGATTACTTGCGAGTACGGAGTGACGGGAAAATATGACGAAGACCAGCAAACAATTCTCGCCTTAATTGAACAACATCTTCGCTTAATAATGATTGGAGAACTTTTTGCATTGATTTGTACCTTGAGGAGGATTACTTTTAGCTGCAGGCATCGCTGTTGCTGTTGTTGTTAAGATTATGAAAATATTGCTGCTCTCGCTTGCGTAGAACTTGGAAGCGTTGGTATCAAGTTTCGTTGGATCCTTTGCAAGTAATTCAGGACGACTTGTTTGTGGAATGAATGAAATAGGATTGAGAAAAAATTGCATGAGTTATTAAAAAGAGACTAAAGCTGCATTAGGCATGTGAGTGAAGAAAGCTGCAGTTACAGTATACACCCGGGGAATAGTTAGACTATGAAGTGAACATGAGTGTCGCCAAATTTATAAGATTTCCCAAAGATGTCGTGCACATGCTAAATATGAAGAAATGAAATATGATAACTAACCGATCCACTGACCACTAGTCGAGGCAACTAATCCTTCGTGAGTTCTTCGTCTTTATAAAGATAAGTGAAAAAAGTGCTTTTAATATTTATTATTAGCAGGCTGTACGAGTAGTTGCAATTTGCCCAATTTAAAGAAATGTCGTTGATCCTTCCTCCTTAGCAACATGCACGTGTAGATATATATATTCTCAAGCAACAACACAATAGACATTAACTTTCTCTTTCAATTATTATACAATTCCACATGTAACAATACATACTACAATAGAATATATATGCATGTGTCTAAAGAGAGAACTTGCCCGGCACTCGAAAGACGAAGAAGAAGAAGATGATGAAGAACATTTTGCGCGCTTAAAAACACATGCATTCTGCATGCTAGACATATATTATTGTATACGTTCGTCTACAATGCCGAGCAATATGCAAAATCCTTGTACGTCTGTTGTCACAATTACTTTTTCTATTCACGATAGTAAATCAATGTGTTACAGAAAATTCGCAATGCTTTTTGTTGGTAGCGCGTCATTAAAACTGGTTTGTACTGGCAATGGTGGGTTTTTGTTAATTTGTCCTACATTTGCCGGAGATATATGAAAATCTCTTCTTTTTTTTTTTTGCTCCTGCTTAGAAAGCATAACAAATTAAAACGCGTTCACCCCGCAAACTTAGGTCGTTGGGAAAGTAAAATGCCTCTTAGTTGCAGCTTTAGGTTTTAGATGCACAGCTAATCAGCTTCTCATCATTTTTTATTGTTTTTATGTGTAAACAAAAAAAAAAGAAAGAAGAAGCAATTAAAGCTTTTTAAAGGATTTCATGTAAGGGATGAATAAGGTACAAATCCATAAGTGTTTTCCAAGGAAGGGTTTAGTAATTTTCATCTTTTCCTACTCTGTTTTTGTGCTTGGAGTTGCCGGTTATGGCAGGCTTCGAGTTACCAAACCAGAGAAGTAAGGCGAGGTAGTTACACTACCTGCAACCATTTTTAGGTATCGTATACTTTTCTTATAAACGAAAGTGAGTGAAGAATGGAATACTCAGACATCCATTTGACCAGTATTTAGTTTCCAAGAAAAACTTCTCCATTGTGCGGTCCCATATGGCTTCTCCACCGAAGGCAAAAATTAAACTAAAATCGGCCTCTTCTCTTGAGAATGATTTTACGATAACCATTATGGGCTTTAAGAATTTTCTCTATTGATTGTTGTGCCGTAGTCCTTATGTCCAGGCTATCTTATAAGCAAAAATGCTTACGTAAAAGAAAAAATTGATCACAGAAATCTTTCTAGAAGCATTGAGTTATCGAATTGCTAAGAAATAATAAACGGACGGTTGTGAAATCCTTGGCAATAATTGCTATTTCAAGAGTCTTTTGAGACGATTTCGAGTTGTTTTGTAATAGCAAAGCGAAGTCCTGCAGCTCACTTTACGTTAAGCAGACTTTAAAAAGTTCTTGCCGTGAAAGAGTTTAAATTGAGTGAACCATAAAAGTGGGCAATGAAAGTGAATATGAATTTAATGAAAGCTCGTTTAAAGTGCATCCGGAGGTAAAGGAAATCACGTTTATTAGCTCAACACGAAATGTTCAAGTGTAACCTTTAGGCGTCAAGGATTCCGATTCATACGCAAAGTAGCAAAGTCTGCTTTATGGTCGCGATAGTACTTTTTCCCGTAATTGTTAGTCTCGTCTCATGACCTTGTCTTGTGTCTTGCAGATAAGATCTTTTAAGGTCCTTTTGTTGACTTACTTGTTTGAAAAGTTTTTATTATCACGACAGGTGAGCACAAACAAAAAAACCAAAAAACCTATTGGCCCTTGATTTTTATCTTTTGCGTTTCTCTCACTTTGAAATTGTTAAGTGAGGCGGTCGTCTGAATTTTCTTTCCGACACTTGTATTGTATTTAAACTTGAATCTACTTCTTCGGTTGTTGCCTACATGAACACGTGATGGTGGGGTTTGTTCGATTTCTTTTCTCAATTTATCATTAAATTTTTATTTATTTATTTTTTTTTTTCATTTTAATCGATTTTCTCGTCAGTCGCGTTCCATTTTAATGTTTCTTCAGCAATTTTCATCAGTGCTAATGCAATGATATTTTTCATTTTCTGTTGTGCCCCTCATTCCCCTCATGCTCTCGTTTCCATTGTATTTAGGGCTTTAGTATCCATATATTTTGATTTTCATTGCTACCTCACTCACACGCGGCCGCTTTTTCATTACAACTCTGATACATATATATCTATATATATATTCCCTCTCAACCCTAACCATAGAAAATTCATTAAAAAATTTTTAGGTCTGCTAGGAAAACGCGTAGAGTTCGTTTAAGCAGGGAAAAGCAGAGGCAACAAAATTAAACAACAAGAGGAGATGTTTTCTCATTATAAATATTTCTTTTTCTTCTGCTTCTTCTATATATCAACTTTTATTTTTTTGTTTTCTTAACATTTACTTTACTCCTTTCGTAATTTATGCAAAAACAAGTTAACACAGGCGGCGACGGCGACGTCAGCAATAGCATCAGTAGTCATATTATTAGTTGTAATGTATAATAAAAGAGTGAAGCGGGTGTGAGAGGCGAGCAAGGGGAAAACATGAACGGAAAAACAACAAGACAAGAACTTCAAGTGTACTTTTTTTTTCTCCAAACAATATAAAAACAACAACAACAACAACAGCAACAGCTACCGTGAGTTCTTTTCGAAAGTTCAAATATTTTAAGCAAAAACAAAAAACAACAACAACAACAACAACAAGAGAAATATGCGCGCGCTAAAAAAAAAAAGAAGAATCCTTTTCCTTTATAGTCAAAGCTATAGAATGAAAAATGAAGAAAAACAAGAAGAAAATTGTGAAAAAACCACCCTTAGCTAAAAAATTGACTTTGACTCTCTATAGTCATTTGCATATGCTTTCGCTTTTTTGTCATTTAATATTAAAAAAAAAAACAAAAAAAAACGCCATTACAGGCGATACAGGCTGAAGCTCTTACAGCTTTCCAAAAGTACACAAAAAAAAAAAAAAAGGCGAGCAAGAATAAAAAATTCTGCACCTGCGACCCCTTTTTTAAGATGACATTACAAGCTAGGGGTTTTACTTTTCCACTTCTTTCACATTTCATTCTCCAAATGGGTGGCTGGTTGAGCTGACTGTTGATACAAACAAACACTTCCACTGTTGGTTATGCATATGATGATACATTGTTGTTGTTGTTGTTGTTGTTGTTGTTGTTATTTATTCAAATACGTTACGTTAACGTTATGGGTTTTAGGGTTGAATTTAAAATTTACGAGTTAAGAGCATGTCTCGCGTTTATCTTTTTATTTTTTTATTCTGCGCTAGTATTTGCATTAGTAGTACGAGTAATGAAAAGGTCTTGTCTTAATAACGTGTGTTTGCGCTTGCCTGGGTATGGGTGGGTATCAGCCTTTCCTTATCGTTCATACGGCGGCAGCATCAATACACCACAATTTAAATCACAATTTAATAGAAAGAAATTTTATTGCATTAATAAATGCTTTAATTAATCATTATCTTTATGAGCAAAATTTCCAACGTGTTGTAGTTGCCCACCTTTACCTTACTATATCATATCCAAGATCTAGAGATTATGTGTCACGATAAAGTGCAACGATCTCTGCAAATATTGCTTTAAATCATCTGAAATATTAAGGATTATGAAGTTGGTTTTGGTTGACAACTATTGGCAGAGTTTCGTTTTTAAACGACTTGGCAGAGAGACTATAGAGGCTTGGATTGATAGGCAAGACAAGCAAGGCTTCAGCTCGTTGGGTTTTATCTAAATTTGTGCGAACTGAATATCTACACTTAATAAACAAATAACAACAAAAAAATAAAAACAATAGCTCTTGCATAACGCGGCACAAAACGATGGTGAATATCACGCCCGGAATATAACCTTAACACTTAGCGTTTTATTCTCTAAGTTTAATGTCGAAGTTATTTTCTAAAGAAAATGTCTAAATAAATCGCCAAAAAGGAGCCGAGTAGTTTTATATACAAATTTCTCAAGCCACTTCGTGAAGGGGCGGGGTAAAAAAGCTAGGCTATAGCCTAGCATGGCTTAAATAAGCTTCACATTTAGCCTCTTACTCTATAGGTTTAAAATCTAAGTTATTTTCTAAAGAAAATATCAAATCAAGTCAACAAACGGGAGCTGAATAGTTGTAGTTATAAATTTCTCGAAGCACCTTCACGAAGGGACGGAGTGAAAAAACCCCTAGGTCCTAGCCAAGTATGTTTTAAATAGGCTTAACTTTTAGCCTCTTATTCTCTTAGTTTAATATCTAAGTTACTTTCTAAAGAAAATATCAGATCAAGGTGCCAAAGGGGAGCCGAATAGTTTTAGTTATAAATTTTTCGAGCCACCTTCGCGAAGAGACGGAGTAAAAAAGTTAGGCCCTAGCCTAGTATGCTTTAAATAGGCTTAACTTTTAGCCTCTTATTTTCTAAATTTAAAATCTAAGCTATTTGCTAAACAAAATATCAGATCAAGTCGCCAAATGGGAGCCGAATAGTTTTAGTTATAAACTACCTTCACGAAGGGACGGAGTAAAAAAGCTAGGCCCTGGCCTAGTATGCTTTAAATAGCTTCATATTTTTCTTGGTTTTTTTGCTTCTCCCCAGTTGGGGAAGCGGGAAAAAAGAATTGATCACATTGCTACGTATGGTGTAGTTGTTGGGGCTTGTCAGACTCTAGGGACTATAGAGAACAGGGATCGACAACCTTTTTTGGCCGCGGGTCAAAATCAACTACAATGTGACTATTTAAGCGGGGACTGGGTCAGAGATATTTTCGTATTAATTCAGTCTTTTAGCTAATAATAATAAATGATGGACTTATGATGTCAATTTAGTCAAGTCTGGTTTATAGTAAGCCCTTTTAAGTTGAATACAAACCTGTGAGTTTTCGGTTTTTATATTTATTTATTATATTTTTATATATTATACTTTACTTTCGAAATTAAAGAGAGTCATTCCGTGACTCGCGGGTTATAGGTTGCCGACCCCTGTTGTGAACCAATTCCAATCTATCCCAAAATCCCCCAAATGAGTGTAAATGTTAACTGCATATGAAGAATATATGTATGGCTTGGAAAAAGTCCTAAAATTATGTACGTCCTGATCCTTCCATCCATCCTTGTCGGATTTCCTTATAAGATTTTATCATTATGAATGTGTGTTTGCCATAATAGTCTGCTTTTGGAATGTGTGTATGTGAGTTTGTCAACTTCCTAGTATATAGTACTTTGTGTATGACGAGTATTTTCGTCGTTGTTAACTTTTTGCAACACAGTTTATTAAATGCACGTTTTCCAAAGAAGTCAACCAGACCCTAAGGCAAGAGGTCATAAGGCATAAAATTCCATTCAAAATTTTTCGCCCTTCACTATGATTACTTCTTCGCGTGTATACGCGAAGATTTTCATTTGCGCTTAACATCCGTGCTTTGACCAGCAAACGCAATTTGCGTTAAGAGCCATATGAGAGTGAAAAAGCTTACAAAAAAAAAAAAACATTAAAAATATTCTTTAAATATCGTTTTGTAATAATTTATTTGTTTCGCATTTTCAGATAAATACTTGTCGTCATACATGCAAACATTCATTTTATATCATTTATTAACACGATTTCTTCTTTTTGTTTTTTCTCTTTTCACTTAAACCTAATTCTGTGAAGACTCACTGCATTTTTTTTTTTTTACAAAAATTATTACAATAACAAAAACTGCGCAAAGAATTCAATATTTTTAAGATAATTAAGTTTTTTTTTTTATAATTATTTTATGATTTTTATTTTTTTAATTTTTTTGAAGCTTAAATAATTTTGCACTAATTTTTATTTATTAAAAATAATATAAAGAGCCATCATGCAGAGTAGCACGAGTAGTGACGAAAATTTGCTTCGCAAAAACCTTATATATAAAAATCGGTCAAGTCAAGGATCGTTCATTGATCTTTCAATATTTAATCTAAAGTTCATGGAGGATAAGTAAACGTAAGAGAGCGCGATCCCAACTCTCCGATCATTTGTTACGGCTTGTTGTAATGAAATGAGATGGTAATGACGTAGAGAAAAATTGCTTTCTCTTGTAGTAAGACGACTGTCTTTACACATAAGGATATTATTAAAGACCTCACGTGGCGGTCAAGGTACTACGTTATATACATGAAACTCAGATAACTTCGTAACGCATTGCAGGCTGACAAGTGCTTTATACAGAGTCGGACGCAAGTATTTTGTTCATATATTTATTTATTTTTTGTAACGCATACTGTCTATATCCAGTGTCACTTTAGGAAGATTGGAGACGTATGAGATCGACGTAGTTGCCTTTGCCGAGCCGCCGAATTCGTGTGATACGGGAGGAATTCTACATCTTTTTGGCTCATTGACACTCCTCAGACTGTTACAACTAAAAGAACAGCATATACTTACCCTTTAACGAACACACGGACGGACGTTACATAACTTACCCACCCTAACTATGGTCTCCTTCGAGCCACGATGTCTATGAGAGATCCCCATTTATTTTTTTTTTGCTGTGGGGAGAGTCTTTGTTTTTTCACTCTTGCAGACCGATCGTAGAAAAGTTTTAAGAAAGGACTGCTAGGCAGAAGTATACACAGTCCAATCGACCGGCGGATAGCTAAATATAGATAACGCTTCGGCGACTATCAGCTAACAGTGCATTAATTTTTCAGTTTTATAAGCGCGGCAACTCCTCAAGCGGAAGGAGAAACGGACAGCCAAGTATGAACAAGTTTTTTAAGAGTTTCAATTAAAAGTACACTGACTGACCCGAAAGGGTATTCTTTAGCATAAAGAAATGAAAGCCGTTACATTTTGATTAAGGCAGTGAGTTATATACAAGTTTGCAACGAATTTTAGGCAAGACGGGATACCTTAGGCAAGAGGGAATGCCTGCGATCATGCAAAATCATTTTATTTATCTATTTACTTTTTATTATTACTTGTAGATCGGTCAAAGCCATTTCCAAATTTGTTCTATTGACCAGAAGCATATTCGTCACTCTTCCCGACCAAGAAAATTTTTAAGACACGACTGCTAGGCAGAAGTATATACAATCGACTCGGCCGGCGGTTAGAGCTAAATAGAGTTTGTATTTTCAAGATCTCCTTAAGCGGACAGAGAGACGGATAGTCAAATATGAACAATCTTTTTAAGAGTCTCAATTAAAAGCATAGTGATTAAGACAAAATTCAAGTTTCGTGCGTAACTTTTGCAAGTTCGATCGCCACTTCATATGCTTAGGGGTAGATTGAACCTTTTATTGGAATATAAATGCGGGTAGGGCACCTTGAAAAACCTTTAATAGCAATTTGTCAATATTGAAAACGCAAAGACGTTATTCAACATTGATCGCGATGGTTGAAATATTTCTTATGTCTATCTCTCTCTAGATGAACTCAGTTTTATTAAAACGGATTATCACCTTCATGGTCTTTAGTTTGCCACTTTTCTTCTGCCACTTTTCTTAATGTTGTAATAAACAAAAAAAAATAGGTAAAAAGAGTTGGGTTGAAGTGCTTATTTCGGTTATCTTGACATGAATACATATTTATTTTTTACAAAGCATTAAATTTTCTTGATAAATTCTTATATTAATTCATTTTAATCTACAATTATTAGTTGATTTTAGTCTACAATTTTATCATCACTCTTGAATTAATTTAATTTAATATTTAATCGTTTAACAATTTCTGCTTAATTACTTAACGAAAGAGTAATTTTTTTTTTATTTTAATAATATTGCACACAAATATTTCATTATCATTATTTTCCGCTCAGATCCGATAAATCGGACACTTCGCAGTTAGCCCATTTTAAGAGTCGACTTTTGACTCCGATGAACCGAAATGATTGCTTATTTATTTATTTATTTATTTTTTTTTATACAAATATTTTTAATAAAAATTGACATTTACTTAGTGTAGTACTGCTATTAATTATATTTTACAGCTTACGAGATCTATAAAAAACATCTAAAATATATTTATTTTTAATAGTGTTTTATATGGAGAAAATGTTTTTTTGTGTTAAATATTTTATAATGAAAAAAATTCCCTGAAAATATTTAGAAAATTGTTTTTAAAACTAACGAACACACAAAACAACTTTTAAGAAATATACTAAGAAATCGCGATTTCGTGATTTCGTTCTAGTAGTGGAACCCTTTGGACTTTCCATTTAAAAAAACAGTTGCTTTTCTCCTCTTAGGCAATTGCCCTCGTCTGTGGGAAGTACGACTGACTCATTGTTGATGCAGTCGGTTCCAACTAAAATGTTGTACCCTTACCGCTATTGGGTTCTTAATGGGCTCATAAACTGATAAAATAGAAAGAGAATAGTTTCACCATTAGTCATATGGTGGCTTAGCTTTGCCGACGGTATCTATGAACTAAACTTAGTACGACCCCTCAGAAGGTCTGCCTCTCTGTAGCGACTTGTTTTATTCGTCTATGAGCGTCTACCTTGGAGAACGAGAGATCAAGCGGACATGCTTCCCCTTTGCTTCTGAGACCTACTGCTGTTTTCTTTGCTCAATGAGGAAGCCAGTGCGCTTGAACCTTCTTTTGAAAGCAAAATTCTTCAAATCGATACGCTATTAACATATATGGGCTGCTCATTGTAAGTTTTACATATTTTATAAGTTATAATAGTGATCGGTGATGGGTTCTCGATCTTTAGGCTTTCATGGCTTGGAAAATTTTTTAATGGCACTTATTGAGAGTCCAGCGTAAATGTTCTGTAGACAAATTTTCGTATTTTCCAAGCCGCGTTCACTTGAATAGATTTCTTTTGCTGAAAGCAGATTTCATTTTCTCTTTTCTACTGCAGTTGGCGACAATACATTCATCAACCGATGACGGAACAAGTTAGAAGGACCATAATACCTGGCACGCATCTGCATTGTCTCGGGATCGAGAATCGATAAAGCATCGAACGCTGTTCTCATACTACTTCGAGTTTCATTTAACACTACTTCATAGAGTGTTGAATTTTCATAACTGTAGCGTTAAGTTCAGCGGGTTGTGCGGTGTTATGACTTTAGTGTACGATTTACTGCTTGTCCACGTAGGACAAGTGGAAAGCTATGATTATCGTCGTCGTTTATGTTCGCCTGTATGTTACTTTCGCATGCAGATGGAATAGTCAATTATAGCTCTCGATCCATAATAAGGCAAAGCTTGTACTGTGCTTCTCCGCCTCTTTATCCCATTATTTGATGCCTCTGGTTTGCTTGAGAATCGCTTAGAAAGTCAACAATTTGCTATTTTAGAAGATGTGAAGCATTTTTTGCAGCTATTGCACCGTCCGTCTGTCTGTCACGTTTACTTCAACGGCTTTCACGATGCATTATCCTCGATGTTTACGAGAATATTGTCGGGAAACTTCGTAAAATGCTAATTAAATGCAGCCTACGGTCCTGCGGCGACCCTATGTTTGCAAAAATGTTTAATTCTCTTAAATCTAAAGATTGTGAATAGCAACATAGAGAAATGTCTTTAAATTCTTTTAAATGTAATGGAATAGATTTTTTTAAAATTATATTTTAAAAACAATTTTCTTTATATTCATTTTAACGGAGGGGAAATTTTTCATTTTCTGTGTTGTAATCGAGAGGAACTTTATATACCATACTTTTTGTTTTGTTTTTTATTTCTTCTTGTAGCGAACGAACGAAACAAAAAACATATGAAAATTACAATTAGTAAAATTTTTTCTTTAGCTTGGTATCCGTACTCTTTTTTGTTTTTTTTTTTTTTTAAATAATAATTAAATAATTTTTCTTTTCTAATTACACGCATATATACATTTGTTAAATTTCTATTAATAGTATTTTTTTTTTTTTTTTTTTAGATATTTGAAGAAATTGTTGAGGTAATTTTTTTTTTTTTTTGCAAATAGTCTTAGCATATAACCTTTAGTATATAATACAAACATTTTGAAGAAATCTTAGATTTGATTTTTTTAATAAATATTTACTTGCTTTTTTTTTTTTTAGTCGTGAATTACTTTTTTTTGTATGTGTGTATAAATTGTTTTTTTTTTCTTTTCTCAAGTTTTCTTACATATGCCGCGCTTTATATCACGCAATGCTTACAAAGTAAAACTCGGTGATTTTTAATAATAATTAATTTATGTTTTCATTTAATATTCAGAGAGGTATACGAGGTATTTGGTTTGTGTCTTAGTACATTTTCCTGTTTTTTTTTCTTTTCTTTTATTTTCTTCTTATTTTATAAATATTTTTTACAATTTTAAAAACAAAAACAAAATTAAGGAAAACAAAAATAAGATACCACAGATACAGAGAGAGAGGGAGAGAAAGAGAGAAAGAGAGAGAGAGAGAGAGAGAGAGAGCAACTTTCCCTGGACAACTTGTTGTTCAGTGAATTAAGTCACCACATCCCTCTGTCATTTGCATAAGTCAAATCTACACAAATATAGCAAAGATCGAAAAAGGAAGCGGTCTGAACTTAGGAAACCGGGAAAAAATGGAATACAATCTTTAAATATTTTTAATGCGCTTACAATCTTTAGCAGATGCGAGTTTAGAATTTCGCGCAACTTTTTACTAAAGCAAACTTCTACTCTATTTCTATTCCTTCTGCCTTTCCTGTCTCTGTTTTGTTTTTATATATTCGGCTGAATGATTGCACTAAGAGGATGTATTTGAAAAAAACAAAAAAAAACAATGTTAGCCTTGGTGCGAATGGTTGATGTGTGTCCATCATTCCAAACCAATTACTCAATTATGCAGTCAAGAAGATTTTCATTGAACACCTTCAGCTGATGTTTGGCCCTTTTGGACTTTCTTCTAAGAGGCTCTTTTATCTAACAGTGGCTTGCTTCTAGATTGAACAAAGCTTGGGAGATTCTTCACGCAATTTTTTGTTTGGTTTCAGACAAAGTTTTTCCTAAAAATATTTCATCCGTGAGTCCAAAATTCACGATAGCGCCAGGTACCTTGAAAAAATTTAAGAGCAAATGTCGAAATTGCAAGAGCAGATGATAAAAATTACATAAAAGAATTGTTTTAAAAAGTGTTTGGAAATCCTTGGACCTATTTCTTTAAACAATTGGATCATCTAAGCAAGTTCTTGATTTGTAAAGGAATCAGAGTTCATTTGGTTAAGTTTTGATGTGATTTGTCATTGTAGTTGTTCTGAATTTTTGGACAAGTGTTTATTTACGGTGAATGCTCGCAAAAGTGGATCTATGGAGACTGGTCGACCTAAGTAAAAAAAGCGTTTAGCATTTATACTACTTAACTTGAGAAGACCCTCAGATATGCGAGTCTTCAAGACATAAGCATTATCGGTGTGATTCGAAGGCATATATACAATATATATATGTATATATACACATGTATATATATATACTATATACACATGTATATATAATACTATATAATGTATATATAGATAGATATATATACATACATGTAAGACATTCACATACATATGTATATAAATAGGCTTCTTTCTGGAAGATGCTCTAAATCGCACCTTTTCGTCCAACAATTGAAAAGTTATTCCCAGAGGAACTGCATTAAAGTTGATCAGTGTCAGAAAAAAAAATGTCCAGAGAAAATATATTAAAGTTGATCAGTATGAGAACAAAAAATTGTGGAGTTTCAATTCCGATCGTTTGCATAGCGTAATAGGTCGGTCATGTCTTACAATCAAAATTTATTTAATTTGATGCAAAATGGCTGTAATTTAAATAAAAGATAATTTTAAGAAGAAGAAAATCACCTTCTGGTTTATATTAAAAAATTTGATATAAATAAAAATAAAAACAAGTTTCCGAAAAAATTCTTCTTTTTTTAAATCTTTTTATAATATAATCATTAAACAATTATGACAATGAAATTAAAAAAAAATATATATTTAATGTAAAATTAAATAAAAATATTTAACATAAATACTAGAACTTATTAACTTAAAGTTGAGTTTTGATTTTGAGGAAAAACTTAGAAAACGTATCAGACCTTGGTTTCATTCTTACAGAAATTTTTTGATTTCTTTTTTCATTATTTCTATATATATAAAAAAAAAAATAAAAAAAAAATTAATAACAATTTTCATTTAATAAATTACTTATGATGAAAAACAACGAACGGCTTGACGGAGAAGATACATACAATCTTTCATATAAAATTTACAATTTAAAAAAAAAAAATATCTCTTTTTCAAAAATTTATAATAATTTATTTACACTAAGCAATAGTTTTAATGAAATGAAAATTACAATTAAATTAAACTTAAAAAAGTATTGAAATAAAAATAATAAACATGAAGAGGACGATTTTTATGCGAATTCTTCTTTAAAGCAAAGCAAAGAATTCTTGTCACTTTTGAATACTATTTAGAAATTTTCATATCGATCTGCCGGACAGCGGTACAGATGATGGTAATCAAATTTTACGGGATATACAAAACTCAAGCTTGATTACAATTAATCTAAATATGACCATTACATAGAAGGCTGGTGCAGCTATAGTCACGATTTTAGAGAAGCAATTACTTCAACCAATGGCCAACTTTTTGCCCGACTTAAAAAATAATCTGTAGGCCGTTTGTATAATTCTTCGACAATTTATTTTTGCTTTTTTCCTTTTCTTTTACTAACTTACTTATTCGCTAAATAATAATAAGGAAAGCAGTAGACACAGGGAGAGAAAGAAGACGACTTGTACTTAAAGTTTTCTTTAAATATTTATTTGCTATACCCACTACCAGTAAATTCAAGATGACCAACCATAACTGATCATAGCAGCATAGCCAGGTGCATCTGTCTGTCCGTCCATATGTCTCTTATTAGAGATCCCAGCTTTAACCCATACATACATAGGTCTGGACTAAGATTTTAAAGTTCACGTTTGAAAAGGGAATGAATTCGCCTACAAAGTTAACCGTTATGATCGTGAGAAATTGTCATGTATGATAACAATTCGCAAGCAAATTCATTTGAACACAATATAACCGACGGACATACAATTGCAACTAATAAGGAGATACCACAAGGTGCGTCTAAGGTAGTAGGTAAAGAAAATTCGCCATTGGCGAATAAGGTTTTGCTTTCTTACTTATTATACCTGTTTTCATTAATTTTTTTTCTCTAATTACAATGGCAGCTTAGAATTTTTCTTTTAATTTTCTAAAGGAGATTTTCCGTCGAATCGTGAAAGGTCGATAATTCGCTTTTACATTGTTTATGATTCATACTCAAATCTTCCGGCTCAGTCTGCTCAGGTATGTCGTTGGGCAAGTGCATCACCTGTGGTGGCGGTAGACGGAATACTCGTCTTATATCGTGAATTTTGCGGTAACTCAGCTCGTCATTGTTACTACCGCTGCCATCTTCCGATAAATCTAATGGCGTTTCCTCGTCCCCGTGCGTGTTGTAGTTGTGGTGGTTGGTCAACGGCGTTGACAAAATAGGTTTACCAATATCCAGAGATTCTTCCGAGCCATAAGATGACTTTTGATCGTAAGTCATCGTACTATACTCGTCACTCATTGCCGGACTTAATACCGGAGTTATCGGTGATTGTAAACCATTGCATTTATGATTTAATAAATGATGGCGTCGTCTAAATTTTACATGGCAACGTTCACAATCGAACGGTTTCTCGCCATTATGCACCAGCATATGCGATTTCAGTTGATTCGAATCGCTAAACTTGCCATCGCATATCTCACAAGTGTAGGGTTTCTCACCGGTGTGAACGCGCAAGTGACGCCTTAAGTTGGCCACTTGCACGAATTGGCGATCGCAGTGTGAACAATGATACGGTTTTTCGCCCGTATGCAAGCGCATATGTGTTTTTAGGTGATGGTCACGCGTGAAACGTTTGTGACACTCAGGGCATTCGAATGGCTTCTCGCCCGTATGAGTGCGTTCATGATTTTGCAAGACATGTTTATAACCGAAAGAACGTGAACATATTTTGCAAGTAAAACTTTTATCGCGGGACGAAGTCCCATTAATAGGACTGTTTACTTCGTGGGCCGAGGAGTTTGGTGATGAACCCGATGAAGGCGGCGATATAGGTCCAGAACTGTTATATAAATCATTCACATTCATTGGGATATCCGTACTGAGCGGTGTCAGATCTTTTTTCACTGACAATTTTCGTGATCTCTTAGTAGGAACGTCATTTTCACTAACTACCGCTATAGGTGAAGACAAACTTCGCATGTTTTTACTGTTGTTATTATTCAGAGTATTGTTATTATTATTATTATTACTATTATTATTATTGACGGGCGAATGCGGTGATGCCGGCGGTGATTGGGGTGTTGTACTTAACGACAGCGAGTGCGGTTGAGTGTTCGCCATCGGCCAAGAGCTAAATAATGCAGCTGGATGATGCGGAAACAGAGTAGAAGCCAGCGTCGAGATGGGTATTTGAGCGGCCATGAAGGCGGCCGCCGCCTGCCGATTGGCGGCCAATAGTTGAGATGGTGAGAGCATATTATACGCTGTAGCTGCCGCGGCCTGTTGTATACTGGGATACATCACAGTGTTAATTGAGTTATTGGCCGACATCGGAGGCGAAAGTGACAGAGGACCGTCCACATCCGAATCGCTTTTCTGCATTCCAGCCAAAGCGGCCGCTAAATCTGAAATTTTGATAAATAAAAGAAGAATAAGAAATCAATTTAATGAACTTTTCAAAAAAAGGTTGAACAAAATTTCTAAAGAATGCTCTGCAACTCTTTTGTTCTAATAAATCAAAGTTTCAAAGGTGCTGTTGAAATTTTATTTAAACCAAGACATTGAGAAAACATTTATTTTGTTAGCCCCGTTTCTTCCTCTCCGCCAGTCAGTCCCGTTAAGATCAAGTGCTCTAGCCCCGTAACTCAAACTAGTTTCCAACTTATTATGTCAAACCTGTGTAAGATATCGCATGACACAAAAAACTATTAAAATGGATGAACAAGAAAGTTCGAAGTATTCCTGTTACTGGCCTCAGATCTTACGAATTGCTTTAATCTCCCAAATCACTTAATATCATCGTTGCTTGATGGTTATGAAGAAAAACACACTCAAGCGTGTTTTTCACCTGTCAAACTTTGCCTTGTGCCTACAAGTTAATGTGAAGCCGCCTTCTTTATCTGGCATGGAACAAGAAAAGTCACTTGTAAACTTGTAAAATAAGTCATGAAAAACTTATTAAACATTTAACAGTTTACTGGCGATCAAAATCAATCGATTTGCTCTGTGTGTCATCTCCTCTACTTTTCCGTTAAAGTTTCAAAAGCACAAAAACCATAAAAAGCTAGTTTCGAATTCTTAATCAACTTTGAAAACGGACAGAACAAGATAACAACATTCCGTTCAGGGAATATAACTGAAAAAACTCAGCGTTTTGTCATTAAAAAATATAAAAATTTTAGTAAAACCATAATGGAAAAGTGACCTCAATTGGATCACCGGGCGTTCCATTATTACTCTAAATAATAGTATAGAACAAATTTGAAGGTCTTGTTATTAAGATGGTGGGCAATTTTTTCTTTACATATGTTCTGAATCGTTTTTGACTGATTTGGAAGCAAAAATATTAATTTCCACAGCATGCCATAGTGCACGCTAGTGTACGACATCTACACCTTCATATCACTGTCAACGGTTTGGGACTTCAAGTAAATAATGCTCCTAAAAATTGATGTAAACTTTTTCCAACTGTTTTTAAAACTATCATTGTGGACTGATCAGAGTCGTAGGTGTAAATGCGATGTGTTGGGTTTGAATAATCTGCTGAATATTTCTTTTTCATTCGATATTTCGCTTTGCAAGATTTATAGGCCTAAACAATGTCATGTTCTCTGCTCTTAACTTTATCATCTCCTCGGTCTTCTATAAATAGTTTGAAAGGAAAGGCAAACATGGATATATCATAAATAAAAGCAGTTATCCAAAATTCTATGATTTCAACTATTTTTCTTTAAATAGTTGAAAAAAATAAAAATTGTATTAATAATGGATTTGTCAACAAAGCTCCTCTCAATCTAATTAGTGAAGAGCTCCAGCCAAGAGATAAAGAGTGCAATTTAATTAAAAATTCATATGTAAATGAAAAAGAGAGAAAGAGAGAGTGTGGACATATGTGTAATAAACTTATAGGAGAGCTTAACATATATATGTGTCTATATGTGTGGATAAAAACAAAAGGCGCGCAATATGACATTTGCTGGCAGTCACAATAAAAAAAAAATAACCGGCTCATACTTACTTCTGGTTTGCGCTTCCATTGAGATGGACAAAGCCATGACGTTAGTTGTTGGTGGTGGTGGTGGTGTTGGTGTTTTTTGGGAAAATGTAGTTGAGGATTACAATTGTTGTTTAAAAATTTACATAATTATCCTTTATATGAGGGGATTGATATAATCCATGTGGAGAGGAAAGGAGTGGATTTTTTGTACTTAATTTTTGTTTTTTTTTTTTTTTTTAATTTATATTATTATTATTTATATTAATATTATTTTTACACAACACAAAAATGAGGTAATTCTGTTAAGGTGTATTCAGAAAAAGAAATTCAAGTTGAGGTATTTATGGTTTACACTTTTTTTTTAAAATTCTGTTTCTTATTTATTTATTTATTTATATTTTCCTTCTAAATTAAGACACTCCGGTGTTGTGGGCGTTACGGCTTAGTCGTTCCTTAGAATTCGGTTCTAAGCGGTTAATAGAGTTAAGTTGATGTTGTCTTGTTCAGCGGTCACTACTTAATGATATGATTTCCTTGTATGTCACATAATTTATACACTTTGCCACCATCATTATAATGATGAAATGTCATCATCCTTTATTTTTGCTTTTTTTTTTGTTTTTGTTCAGGTAAAATACATCTACGAGCTCAAATATCCTTTTTATTTTTTGTTATGTATACCTTGATTTTTTTTGGTAAATGAAACTTAAAATTATTTAACTTTTTATGATTTTATTTTAACTAAAAAATTAAAAAAAAAGAAAGAGTCTAAAAATCGCGCTCCTTGTGTTAAATAACTAACACAACGTATTCCTTTAAACCTATATATGTGTGTGCGAGATCTACAGATCTACTCTTCTTTAAAAACAAATCTGAACTGGATTTTTTATTCTAACATAACTCGGTTTATGTATAAATTTTTGTTAGTGATGATGTTGTGCTAAAATATACGTCGCTCCGTAATTCGTTCGTTCTCTCTTCCTTACTTAGCAATCAACTATATGCTTCTCTATGCTTTAACTCAAATGCCATGCCATGCCGTACAATACAAAGCAAACCAACCCCCTTTCTTTATGTGTGGTAAACACTTATACACTTATATATGGGAATTCATTTTATTACTCTTTATTTTCTTACCTTAAAGAACTCGCTCTCATTTTATGTAATCCATCCATAGTTTAGTTATGTACTACAGCGAGTATCTATATATATATATTTAAATATCTACGTCTGTATGGAACAGGTATCTGCTCTTCGCATTCGCATTTGCCCGTTAAATAATCTCTTCTCTCATTTTTCATGTTACGACTCTCTGGAAATCCTTTATTTATATAATTGTGTGCGGCAACAGTATGCAAATTCCATATTTCGAGTTAATTGTTGGGATTAACCGTTGCTTTGAAGAAGAAGAAGAAGAAGAAAACTGTTGGGGAAAATCTTTAATTACGTATTATATCCGCAAGAGATAATCGTTGCATATAATGCCTGCAAAAGGGAAAAAATTAAAAAGGATTGATTACCTTGCTATGTTAGAATGCTGATGAAGACGACTGTCTGCCTTACGATTTGAACGCATTTCGTGTGCAAAGAAATTTTAGATATTCTGGAAAATTTTGTACATTTATAGCTTTCGTGAATTGCAGGGATTACTAGGTAAAGATGTATAAAAACGCTCAAAAGAAAAAAGAATTAAAATATTTCATGTTTACTAATGAACGCTGCAATCAGGTATTACTTTGTATGAAAAATGTACATGAATTTGGTTGAACTGAATTAATATAACACACTTAAGAAATTGAGCGGTTTTTCCATCTATCCGTCTCAAAGACTTGTATAACCAGTATCCAGTTGGGTATCAATGATTCATCTTAAAATTTTTTTTGACTAATCGAGTTATTTTCAGTTTGTCTCGATGTCTGTCCGCATTCCAAACCCATTTTCCCGTTTGGATAATGCTATAAAGGGCCAGATGGATGGCTAGGCGGGTGCGATTGACAGACAAATTTCTTTCTTGCGGACCCTTCAAAAAACGCTCATCAAAATAGTGAATTTTTGAATTGTTCATTAGCACATTTTCGTTACTTACTTCTAAAGGTCTTTTCTGGCCATTTAAACACATAGCTTAGCTAGTTAAGGCGATTATTATCCAGATAGCTACCGAGCAAGTAATTCCTCTCCACATTTGTCGGATCAACTTTCGCAATCACCAATCGTAGGGAGAGCAGATTTTAAGGCATTCATTGGTTGTTATATAAACTATCGAAACTCTAACAACGAACAACGGAAGAGTTAGTGTAACTGTGTAATAATATAAAGATAATGAATTCATCCAATTCCTTAATATTAAGCACATCACGCATCACTTTATCCCCACTTTTGAATTTTTTTTTTTAGGAAATTACTCAAATGTTTCCCCTTAAGCTAAGCGGGTTATACTCACACATACACATGAGAATATCTATTATATAAATCGTAAAAGAGTAGCCATGGCGCGATATTAGTAGCCGCTGACTGCATATTCTTGCTTTTTAAGCACTTGGCTGCAAAGCGCATACTCCGTTCTTGTGTACACAATGCGTTGCTGATTACATTACTTTTGTTGCTTTGTGTTTGTACATTTTTCCTGATATCAAAGGCCAAAAATTGGTGGAAAATAAGCTTTCGTAAGGTTATGTTTAGCATTCGCAAAACTTTCCTTTCATTAGCATTACTTACGTTTTGAAGAAGCCGACAAGATGGAGATTTCTTAAGATATCTTGACACAGCCTTGATTCTAGGAAGAGTGTAATAATAAGCGGGAATATTTCTTCCTTTATTTCGTTATCATTTTATTAAGCACCTATGAAGCCTTGAAAAGATCTATGCGCTTAGTTACATAGATATAATTCATATGCAAAAAGAGTCTGCAACAGATGACTAATAACGTAATCATCTTGCTCTAAGAACTCCATAATCATCAATTTCAACCATTACGAGTTTAGATATAGAGCCAGGTTTCTTTTAAGCTTGTTCAAGGCGTCAACGAAGGTGTTCAGATTCAGAGGTAACATAACGCGAACAGTAAACGAACTTTCGACAGATGAGTTAGACGAACGGGAAAGAGTTTCTATTCGATCTAGTGAAACGGCAGACGTTCGATTAAAAGGTATTTCTAGAAAATTTCACATAAATTTTTTTCCAAATTGAACTTCTGAAAAATGCTGGGGCGAAGGTAGTGGAAAAAGAAATACATTTCAAGATTGATTAACCTGAGAGTATCTCCACTAACTACGGGCTGTAATGTTGAATATTGATTTCTCTTTTTACTTCCACCAATACGAAGTGATCTGTTGACAAATTATATTATCTAGAGCAACGCATAAGCACCCTCTTTCACTTCCGCCAATACAAAATGATCTGTTGACAAATTATATTATCTAGAGCAAGGCAAGAGCACCTTTTTGTTGAAAAGCCTCCACAAAGGATATGAAAGCTCACTGATATGAAATGAGAATTTCCTTTTCTTTTTCTGAGCGCCTGTATACGTATTTTATACATACATTTCATACAGATATTTATAAATTTCCAACCAAAAGCTATCTTTATTATTAAAATTGATTTACTTAAGGATATCCAAAGTTAAAGTTTAGAAGTTGAAGATTACTTTGAAATCAATTTTTGACCTTCATATACGTTTTAAAAAATCCATTCAGATCTATTTGCATTGTTTTGTACATCATTTCGTTTTAATTTTTTTCGATGCGTTTATTTTCTCATTCATTCTCATTTTATATTACCCCTGAAAAACTTCTCCTTGACTTGAAAATGAAGTAAAAAAATTGCACTCAATTTTTTTTTCAAATGAAACCCTTATTACTTCCTTTATTCCGTAGCGCAAAGAGTGAGTAAGGAGATAAACAAATAAAAAAATGTTCTAAACCATTCATATTCATAGCTATATATATATATATATATATATATCAGTCATTTCATTCAATCTTTACATATGTCAAAGCAACAATTATACGCGAAAAACAAACAATATTTCACTTTTTTTTTTATATAAAAGAATTTCAAGAGCATATAAGTAGTAGGCATCCGTGTATATAGGCAAAGCGAGAACAATGACAACAAGTAAAAAAAAACGGGAAAAAAAATGGAGTTTGCGCTTTTCTTTCAATTCTAATGTAAACTGAGTAAAAAAGAGAGAGAGAACATGCTTCTCATTGTTTACTCCGTGTTTGGTGTTAAAAAAAGGCAAACACAAGCACATACTGAAATCCCAATGATTTATACTCTTTTTAATCAGTTCAAACAAATAGGGATGAATTAATATATACTCATATATATACGCATATATAGAGGAGAGTAAATGCTTACTATATTTGAGTTTTTGTATAAAACTTTTTCTCCTTGAAAAGGGGAAATGTTAAGAGTGAAATTTTTTGATAAGAAAATCACATCAAGTCCTAGTTATAAAAACTTTTAAAAGCGCGGAGAAAGCAAAAAGATAGTATACTGAAATTATTGTACTTCCCCATCGCTTTTAGCGAAGATTTATTGTTTTCTAACTTTAGCTAATTCGCCTGTTAGTCAGATTATTTGCTATAAAAATTTCGATTAGAAATCAAAACCAATCATACGTAATCTGACAGCCATATCTTGGACAGCACTGCAGAGCTTTGGCAAATCTCATCTTCCATGTAGCGTTAGGTTGAAGTATGTTTTATTTGTTTTTATTTGTTACTGTATCCCACATCACTCATTGTACAGGGATATATTAACTTAGTGCGGATATATGCAACACCCAGAAGGACATGAGATAGATGCAACTTTTATCATATCAATCCGTTCAGAATCACTTTCTAAAACGATTTAAGCTTGTCTGTCCGTCTGTCCGTTTTGTTTTCTTATGCTATAGGCCGCAAATTTTTAGATATTTTGATGAAATTTGATACACTGACGTGTCGTAGTACCAGGATGGATGTTATTGAAAATGGCTTGAATCACACCACACTTTCGATCACTTGTCTTGTAACGTCTTACTTTGAAAAGCCTTTGCAAGGTGGCGTACGGTATTTGATGGTAGGCAGTGGCCGTTGTTTTTTACTTCTTTTTTTTTTTTGTAGGACAAAACAATTTTTTAATGTAGCCCTTGTTGTTGGCTTTTTTAGGTTTATTTTTAAACAGCAGGTTATTTTTGTGTTTTTTTTTTTTTAAGAAACTAAAGCAAGGACGTTTCTCAATGATAATGATCTGTCTGTGTTGGCTCGTATTGCATGCTTTTGGGTTGTCGAAAAGGCCGTAAAACAGATTTCTCGAGATAATTCGAACGAAAAGATACATATATATATAAATATATATAAATTTTGAGGAAGTTAATGGATTAGATATCTTACCTAGCCGCTTATTACGACTATAACAAGATTGACTAGTATTTCTGCTTATCGAAAACCCAAAACACAAAGCGACTACGATGATCCGAATTGAATTGTATTGAACTGAACTGAAGAACATGGGTATTGACTTCTTAAGAGCTCAGCATTTTTTAGTATTGAGTTTCTATTGACAAGATATGATGAATTTAATCCAAAGTTAATATTGGTATTGCTTTTACAAGGAAAGTCTGTTAATACTGTTAACAGCTCAAGACACACCAATATTAACCTACTCATGCACCAATAACAAGAGTATTAATAAGCGAGAATGTTCATCCAAATTTATATACAGAAGCGGCGAAGGGCTCAACAATGTTATGAAAGTGAAATATATTCTGAGATAAATGATTTCCTCCATCTGAAAATACGGCTTATACGCGATTTTTTGTTGGGTGATAAGGTGTACGTTCGCAATCTCCTCAATATCGAAAAATCCTTTGGAACATGTGTGATCTCATGGTATGCCAGCGGCTTGCAATGGAACGTGGGCGTATAACACAGGTGTGCTGATTATTACACGTCACCTTCATATTCCTGTTGCGATGACGTAAAATGAAGAAACAGAATTACACACAATACGAAACACTTTGTAGGCTACTTTTTCAGTAAATCACTTTGGTGACACAAGAAAGACTCAATATCGCTTAATTGATTCATTCTAGGGCTGTCCACTAATCAACCAATTAATGCGTGGAAGCAAAAAAATTTAAGTTACTCGTGTTTTTTCCCAAATTTGAATTGTAAGGCATTTTACCGGATGAAAAGAATGCGTCGCAATTATCTATAATTTACTACAGAACATTGCAGGTTTGCTGCCATGCAAACTAAAGAACTTGAACCGGAAACGAATATCGATTGGAGCCTTTGACTGTGATTCAAACTTTGCTTAAAGAAAAATTTCCATAATTCAAGTCTTTTTTCTTATCTCGACTTAAAATTAAATAAAACAAATTCCATTTATCCTTAATTACCGTCTAATATCTTGGGTTAGCCGAAGGTTACGACAAATGCGAGACATGTCATGCTTATGGCATGCGTCACATCTTCAAAAAAAAAAAAAATACTTTAAAGAAAAAAACAAATTTGACTCATCTTAAAAAAGTGGAAGGAAGACCTTAAGTGATTTTTAGTTAAAAAAGTAAGCAAAACAACCCTTTTCATGGCTTCATGCTGCAAAGGAAGAAAGGCAAAGAGCAAAAAAAAAAGAAATCATAAAAAATGAAATTTTAAAAAGTAAAAAAAAAAAAAATGTGTCTCGAAAAAACAGTGAGCGAAGAAAACCCATAAACGTTTTGTTTGAAAAAACGATTTTTGCGTTTTGACTTTTTAACGATTATTTTATGGTCAACTGTTAGCGAGCAAATGAATCACATCACAGCCATGGCCATAAATTTCTTTAGTAAAAACTACCCTTAAAAATATTTTCACATAATTTTTGCATATCTTCGATGTGTTGGAAAAAAGGTTCCGCGTTTAAAATTTCAACGATAACTTTGAAAAAGTCATCCGTTATCCGGGCCATTGTTGGAGAGAAACCTTCGCCAAACAATGCGAAAAAGGTCACTGTGCATAAACTATAGCAACATTAATGCATTGCGTAAAATGTGCTCATATTTCTTAACCTTTTCTCTCTTTCGCTCTTTAACTGATTTTTTTGTTTTTGTTCTTTCTTTCCCGCCTTGCTTCAGGGCCGCCGTTAAAATGTCCTTTCATAGAAGAACGCATTTATTATATGCAAATTTTTAACAATAGTTTTTAACATTTACTTACATTCATCTACAAATGTCAAAAATTTGTTTTAATTTATAGCTCATCTAAATAATAAATATATCGGATATTAACGGAAATTATAACGCACTTATGAAATCTTACCGGGAAATGAGAAAATGGCTTCGATCGTCATGCAATGATTAGTTAAGCATTGAACAGTGTAACCGTAAAAACTATTCTTACATCTTTATACCCTACACTTGGACTGTGTTAGTTTGAAGCGAAAACAAGTTTTTTGTTGTCTTGCTTTTCAATCAATCTCAGGCAAGCTTAAGACAAGGACTTGATACTAGCACAATCACTTATTGATTTTGAAAGCTGTTTCAAGGGCATTGATTAAAGTTTTAAAGAAGACCTTCATCGAATGCTTAGAAGTAGGTATTGATCACTTCAACTGCCCGTTAAAACTCTCAAATTACCTAATATTCATAACAATTATAATAATCAACAGAATTTTCGACATAGGAAATATTTTGAATGGCGTCCTTCCGCTCGTCTAAAACATATTGCTTTACATGGAACTTGAAAAGATGACAGAGGATCACGGTACACGCAATATGGTTTGAATATCTTGAAGTGTACGTCAATAAATGGCGTTAGCTGAATCGCGATCGTTACTTTCTGGTTTAATTAGAAGAAACGTGTTGCCGGAAGCCCTAGGTTGCACTCAATCATGGATTTACAGGCGGATCTATCCTTAATTTACAGCGAAACCGATCGTTCATTACTCCAAGTGACTACTGCGCATCAGATATGTCTTACGATCCTATTAAAGCATACACTAAGGCCTGCCTTTGCCTTACTTTTCCTTTATAATAACTAATCGCATAGAGAATTTCCGCTCAATAAACATGCAAAGACACTTGATTAGAAACGATTGTAGATAGTGGGTGAAGAAATGGAGAGTAGTGGTTATATGAAGGCTCCACTCGATGACAACAACTAATGCAGTTGATTGCAGCATTTACGGATAAATCTCAGAATATGCTAAATACGTAGATAAAGCGATTTCTAAACATGAATATAGACTTCTAAAAGGATGGCAGAGGAGCTTGTAGCTAACGATGAAAATTATTACTCACTTCTTCATAATCAGATGCATTTTGGAAATTTTCCAAGTGATATTCTCTTTCTATGTGGCTCTGATGAGATCTTTTCTTCGCGAAAACCTCGCAAAATATGTATAAGAGTCACTAATGCATTTACAGGAAAGAGACATCCCTCAGAAGACCCTGAATAATCATCATCTAATATGTTTAGCTAACAACTATCCTTTGATGTAGCTTAAGCACCGGCGTACTATAAAACGGAATAGAGTTAAAGTGCTACGCCAAATCAACTGTAACCTTATCGTAACTTGATTATCTTGCCAATGTCCAAGGACTTGTTTCAAATCTAGTCAAAATCTATTTTCCCTGCTTTTTTTCTTTCGATTATTTGCTTTAATCGCTTGATTTAATGATTTTTGATGATCTTGTCTTCTCTGCTTTATTATCACTATTGTCATTGTTATTATTATTATTATCTAATGTTTCGTAAACCCCATCATAGTTAAACAATTAATAAACATTTGTTAGCAATAAAAAAAGAAAAAAGAAACGAAAAAAAAAACAGTTATCTGTGATCATCAACAACATCATCATTCCGATCGTTAGCAAATCATTGCCCACAAATATTTGCCATGCATAGGCTATAAATCTTTGTTCCTTTTTTACATTGCGAAGCAAATCAAACAAACGCACCCTTTTCTTTGGTTCCCCGGCGGAATGTTGCAAATTGTTAAAAAAATCATATGAGCAAAAAAACAAAAAAAGAAAGAAAGAAAGAAAAACAACCCTTCCTAACTCGTGCTTATGACGCATGCTCGCCTTACTTTAACCGACTTTGCATTAACATCAACATCATCATCATCATCATCATCATCATCACTTTCATTTTCATTTTCAACAATGCAATGCGTTATCCTTTTTTTTATTGTTGTTGTTGTTTCATTTTTTTGTTACTATTTGCAGAGTTTTAAACTCTTTTGTGCGTCGAGTTGTTTGTCTCCTTTGTATTTCATTTTCGGGTATTTTATTCTCTTCTTCTTTTTTTAAATCCTTTACGCAACTCTTTGTTATTTGTCTTCATTTATACAGTGTATTGACAATTTGAAGTGCATCGATGCAATGCAATCGTGCAGTGTAATGATTATTGTGTCATTTTTCGCTTAAGTCCACCCTTTTTGATTTTCTTGCTGTGTCGCCCCGTGACTGATAACAAAGAATCGTAAACATTTTGAGGTAAAATTTCTATTCTTTCGAATAAAAAAGTATCTCATACTTTTACTTTTTTTATAATTTTGATGGTAATTTAAGATGTTGTTGTGTCGGCTTCTGATGATGATAATGGAGGATTTGTTATTTTGTAAAATCAAATTTGTACCCTGAGGATTTAATTAAACCGTAAATGTGTTTTCACTTAATTTTTGCATTCAATGCGAACTAAAATTAAACTGTGATATAGTATGACGGGCGATTATCAGGTTAATAGGAAGGCTTGAATCCACTTATCCATGTGGATCTATGCTTTCCGAAATTGCAAGCTTGAGACAAGCTTGGGTCGATCTCAGTCATGTCGTCGTCTTTCCTCCGCCTTTTTGTTGGGTAGCGAGAATTTTTATTGAAACGATTATCAGGTTAATAAGAAGGCTTGAATCCACTTATCCATGTGGATCCATTCTTTCCGAAATTGCAAGCTTGAGACATTGAAAGCTTGAGAGAAGCTTGAGTCGATCTCAGCCATGTCCTCCTCTTTCCTCTGCCTTTTTGCTGGGTTTTCAAAGTACCGAGAATTTTTATTGAAACCTCTATACTACTAGTTAACTAGAGAGTTTCTGCCGATTTAATCGCGTCCGTTTTTCCTTCTGTCCGCTTGAGTTGATTTGGCCACGTCCGTCTGTGCTGTCAGTACTCCTGAAGAGGCAAATAGCTTTAAGCTGAATGCTGAAATTTTGCGAATACATTCCTAATCGATTTTTAAAACGGTTTTCAACTAACAGATAAATTTCCTTCTTTAGACTTCTTTAGACTTGGAATGTTTATTCCATATGTAATTCTTCAGTAATACAACAAAAGCGAGCAAATGCGTTCGAATAGATGCTCGAAGAGCATTGTACTTGAATTACACTTGCCAAGAAAATTGTAATAAATCTGGCATTGGTTTTACAAAATGCCTGAATAATTTAATGGCTTTTCTTAAATTGTTTTCTGGTTGTGCTTCATAAACATATATTCTCTGCGAAGCTGATACTATCGAGAGATTTAAACGTTCATTTTACCACAAGATTAAACTTCAATTAGGAACTCAAAAATTAGCGCATGTAGAAAAAGTTAAGAAACACTGGCTTACGTTGAAAGGATATCTTATAAAGATATTCCTTTATTTATTTATTTATGTTGGATTATTTGTCGTAAACTCTTGCTTTTCCAATGTTACTCTTGTCGCAATCACAATGAAGACAACCTGCACGTCTTGTGTACATAAGAGCTTTACGTACAATACCGTAATACCTTTCGTTTTCTTCCCAAAAGGGTTGTCAAGGATTTAAATATGGTTTCAAAGCAGAGAAAAACCCAAACCTGCTGACTGCTTAAGGGAAAGATTATCGAAATTCAAAATAATTTTATAGTTAAACATAAAATTTTTCAAATCATTAGTGCGGCTTTGATGACGAAATTTTGTTAGTTACAGATGAAGTAGAGGAAAAGTATATGCCTTAGCTTATGAAAATCCTAAACAGAATCCATCGCAGTTTACCTGCAAAATCTTAGCTAAGGTAAATAAAAGAAGTAAGCAATCGCTCAGGGACGACCTGCTACAGGAGTATTGCGATGATCGTCGGGAAGAATATAGTTTTATGTAGTATAGCATCGATTATACTGTAGCATGGTATACATATAGCATGCCATATATAATATCGTACAGTATACTGAGTGCAGGATCGTACAGCACATTATAGTATAAATAGTAAGGTATTGTAAATATAATATATAAAGCATCTTATATATAGTATAGTGTAGTGTATATAATATCGTGTAGTATATATGGTCTCATATTATATATGTAGTATATATAGTATAGTACCGTCTTTTTGCATAGACTAAATAGCTCAGTACCGCGTACATGGTATATGTATATATGTATGTATGGTATAGCATATACATGTACAATATAGCATAGATTTTTCTGAATAGTTTGCAGACTTTCCTGTATTGACCTACGAAAGAAAATTCATTCTAAGTCGCATTTATATCATTTTTCCTAACGTTAAAGTCTTACTTTTCAAATAAACTACAATTTGTTCGAAAAGCTTAAGTTTCATACGCCCATGCATACGAACTTAATAAGGCGTGTAAGAAAGTTTAAATGGACCGGTACGGTCATGCGTAAATTGATTTAAAGAGATTTTATGCACACATTTGTAAACGTAACAAACGGTATAAGTAACTTAACTCTCTCGAGTCTAGTCGGCTCTTTCGTCTGACTTGCAAACTTGACCCGTTAATCATTTTAAAATTTCGTAAGCAATCATAATTACAATAATTTCTTCGTTTAGTCGATTTCGTTAACCTTGAATGTCTAGCGATTTTTTCCAAAGTTTTATTTATTTATTTTTATTTATTTTTTTTTTGATTTTATTTATTTATTTTTCAAAGTTTTTATTTTATCTTGAAATTGGCCGGAGTAAGCGGAAAATTTCCAAAGAAATTCGTTCCCTTGTCCATTAAAAAGGCAAATAGCAGTCCGTGAATTTATTTACAAATTACTAAGAATTCCTTTGAAAAAGTTTTTAAAAGAAACAAAAAAAAAGCAAAAAAAAATTAAAGGAAAATTATGTCATAAAAACTATAGCGATTTTCTTTAACGAGCATAAATGCAAAATACAACAAACTGGATAACAAAAGTAAATAGAACACCTACCGAAAAAATGCGAATGTCAAACATTTGCAAATCGTTTAATTTATTGCTTTAGTTTAGTTAGTTAAGGTTTGCTTTCACTTGCATATATATTAGCCTTGTCGTAAAAACCGATATTTGCATATAATATTCGATTCTTCGTAAGTAAGCAAATAGGGCGGATATTAAAATATTTTACAGGCTTAGGATACTAAGTCTAATTTTATTTGTAAACACTCACTCTATTGGATTTGATCCGCAGGGTAAAAGGGTTTTCTTCTTCTTCTTCTTCTTCTTCTTCGTCTTCTTTTTCTTCTAATTTACATATCCCTTAGATACTCAAAAATCCTCTTCGTCGGTTATGACTTCATAATAAAATGTCTATATATTGGGTAGCGGGAAAAGTAATAATCGTCGTGGGTATTGACAAAGTCAAAGAGATGCCTTAAGTGCGATAAGACATATTGATTATCTATTTGTCTATTGTGGTACCTTTTCAAATTATAGTCGCGTAGGTGGTTACGATTTCATTGTCTACCTACTGCTTATAACGTGTGACTGCGGCGGTCTGATCTGCCATCCCCGGTCCCTAATTCAAACTTTCCTTTTTCTCATTCAATTGCAATATTCTTAAGTCCCTACTTCTTTGCCTTACTAGGGATTAATTAAATGCTGTTAGTGACGCCGACGAAAGGATGATTTGTTACGTCTTCGAAAAAAAAATTCCCAAATGAAACTATAGGATATCTGGCATTAATGCTCTGCCCGCTTTCTTTATATCTGAATTCCATCCTTTAGCACTTTCGTTCGGCAAAAGACGAAGTCTTTTCGGTTTAGTCGAAAGTTTGTTGACATCTTAATGATTGCGAAAGCCACTCGACTGTGTTTACAGCCACAATATCGTTGAACAGTAAAACTTTAAGGGGTTTGGGTGTGTATCGAAAATTCCATTAATCTTATTTGATATATCGGCTATAGAACTAAGTTTCATAGGGATACTGAAACTGAATCCCGAAGCATACTTAGGGATGACAAAAGTTAACCTAGGATAACGTCAGCGAAAGTATACTCTGATCCCTAAGCATTATAGAAGAATAATAAAATGAAAAATAAGCTGATAAGACTTTTTAGACCACCCAATAAAATATTTACGAAAAGTGAACATAAAATTTTGTTAAACAACTGGAATCGCTTTTTTTTTGTTTTATTTCTTTTCGCTCTTTTCGAAGATTGTGTCTTTTTAAGCAAAATCCTAATGCCAGGGCAAAGGTCCACCAGTATGTTAGCGACTTGCCGCATGCAAAAGGAGGAAGATCTCTAACTTTTTCGCATTTGCGTTTTGGCGACTTAGTAAAGGGAACAGCAGTAAAAAAGTTGTCGTTTCATTTATTTCATGTACTGCATGCTGGAGACCTAGCAGTTTTAATTTGATGCCATGACCGTGAGTATGTTACGTTTTGATAACGATTTTAAAACTACTGTTAAAAGTGCTTACTGCTTATGTCATACGAGACTACGAAATGCAACATCGTAACGCACGCGCCCACACTTGCTCGGACACATAGTTCTTGTCCAGCTTGACTCGATCAAATTTTTTCATATTCTGGCTGGCAGTCGTGCATGACGGCACAATGCGTTTGTAGCAATGTCTGTGCCAACGTTTGGCGTAGTTGAACAGGACTCGACTTTTGCTGTAGCTTAAAAGCCTATGTGCACTAATCATATCTGATTTTGATTGACTAACGCTTGATACTTGATGTTCTCTTGAAGTTTCATCTCACTCTCAGATCATGCAACAGTGGATAGCCGAAACAAAGGCACGATTTTCAAGCTGGCATTTCACTTTAGGCAAAAATTGTTGACAGCGTTTTGCGATAAAAAATTATTGAAAATAAAAATTTTAGTGAAATCTAACAACAACTGCAGTTTAATCTACGATTTCCTTATAGTTTCAGCTACCAGTAGGAAAAAGAAAAATACAAGAAGCAAAACAGAAAATTAAATATATTCATATCCTTCGATCTTACGTCTTCCTGTTTCTTAATCCACCTCCGATTTTCTCGTAATCATTAACAATAATATAAAATTTCACTTTCCTCTAATCATCCTTATAAGCAATGCAATAAGCGTCAGGACACAATACTTCAAATCTTTTTTTTTTATTTTAATCCTTAAAGTTCGTTTGAAAAAAAGTGAAAATAAACGCATATGCATAGGTCTCGCATACGCTTATGCAATCAAGGTGCAACAAATAAACTCCTCCTCCTTCTTAGGAAAACATAAAAATGCATAACAAATTTTGATTCCTTTTATTTTATTAAAAAAATTGTTTTACATTTCTTCTGCTTCTTCTTCTTCTTTTGCTTAACTTAAAAGATTTCCGCCAACTGTTGAACCTCAACGCGTGCTTATTAACCTTGTTTAGAGCGAAAGGAAAGGGAGAGTATTTATATACATATATATGTAAAAAATTTATATCCACGTATTCCATCCCATGTATTCAGTGATCTCACCTTTGTTTGAT
This sequence comes from Glossina morsitans morsitans, assembly GCA_001077435.1. Classification (NCBI taxonomy): domain Eukaryota; kingdom Metazoa; phylum Arthropoda; class Insecta; order Diptera; family Glossinidae; genus Glossina; species Glossina morsitans. The sequence goes on from CCAG010020759.1 coordinate 39,337, forward strand.
TGAAAATATTTTCGATTTTCTTTTTTTTTATTAAGGGTGATTTTTTTCGGGGAAAATGTAAGCGATTTTTTTAACTGTCAAAAAAAAAAAAATAAATATATATATATATATATATATGTAGATATAAAACGTCTGCTATTGCGTTTTCGTTTCTTTTCCTTTCAGTTTTACTTAAAAATCTTTTGCGGCCAAATAGCATCCAACAACACTCCACAAGTAAACACGCACTCCATCATTCATCATTTACAGCATATGCCGATGGCTGTTTAAAAACAAAAAACACGATCTTTTTTTATCTCGTATGCATGCATGCGTGCTAACATCATCATATGAATAAGTGTGTGTGTGTGTATATGTGTATATGTTTTTTCTTTGATATAAAAACGTAAAAAATATTGTCTCATTTTTATATCAAACGCGAGGGGTTTGAGGATCTTGTTAATGATTTGTATTAGAAAAAAAGAGCTCGTGTTATCTTTTTTTCCCTCTTTGAAAGACCGCAGCAGCACGTTCGTAAAGGGAGTATTCTTTTTTTTTTCTCACTTTCCCTAAAGTTTCTTTAGTTTATCTTATGGGTTGATTTTTCTTTTTCTTTCTTTTCTTAAAGAAAGAAAATGCTTACACTAAAGAGATAAATGAAAAGAGAGGGTTCGCCGAGTTTTTTTTTGTTTTTTACACATAAACAATGAATTAGTAACGCATGCCAAGCGCATGCTGCATGTTGAAGGAAAGTTCACTTAAAACTTCGATACACAAAATCGAATTGAATCTTCTCCGAAAAGCGGATTAACTAACCACCTTATAAATGGAATATTTATTAAGTTGGAAACGAGTAGTGGAAGATCTCTCTACGATCTGCATATTCTTTCTTTACTTGTTCTTTTCTATATAGCATTCGTTTGTTCCCATAAGGGTAAGGCATGTTTATTTCTTTTAGATCTAACTGTCTGTGGGGGGAGGCAAAAATTAAAATTTTAAAGCCCCCCCTCCCCCCACACATTTCGAACTAGCTAACTCAAAATTGACACGTACGTCCGTCGCAACAATCTCCGTTACTGTTCAAGTGGCACTTAAATGTGGGCCTGTGTCAGTAGTTCGATATATGTACAGGCAATGGGGATAATTACAGATATAATGGCTTACAAAACGTGAGGCGATTTGCAATGTGGACGATAATAGCTTACAAACGTGCATCAAATACTCTTTAAACTATATACGTATATGGACTTTCTTACCCACACCTCTTTACTAATAAGATGCGATTATTTTGTTCGTTTTTTGTTAATATTTATCTGGAGACTTTTTAATTTCAGATCATTCTCTAAGCCGTGCAAGGTCCACTTTCCGCACAGTGCACAGTGGATAAGAAGGCCTGACAGCTACTAATGATTTAGTCAGTAACATTTTTTTAGTCGAGGCAATCGAACATTAATTTTTCACTGGCTTGATCTGAACCCAACTTGGCCCATTTTTCGTCCTTTTTTCTAAGGGACGACTTACTCTTCTTTGAATGAATGGCTGGAGCAACAAATAAAAGCCTACTCGGCCTACCTTGGAGATAAAAGATACTCTGAAAGGCAATGATAGCTTTTCTTGTCCATTCAAAGCACATCAAAATTCTGGAATGGATTCTATCCCACAAATTTGTAATGGATTTTCTTCACTGTAGTTCATTTTTTGAATCTTCGCTTATCCTTTGCAATGTTTGGGCTGTTTTATGGCAATATTAGAATCCTTCCTGCTAAGTCATGGAGCATGTAAGCTCACTCAGCGTCTTCATGTGCCACAAAAGGCTTTATTAGATCCCCTTTGGTCGCTTTATTAGTTTCCTTCTTGTTGGTGATAATCTCGGTTATTCTTCTTAGTGCATTTGTAAGTCCTCGCGATATCCGTACTTTTTAATATCCCTATCATTGGTACAACTTCGATCGTGTTCACTTTTACGCTGTTTGCTGCGTTAATTACTTTTGCGATTTGTTTCGCGTTTACCTTCTTTGCTTTCTGTGCGTCGCTCCTTTTGTGCTCGCATACATTAAAAAACGTGATGTTTCGCTTTGTCGCAGTTTTTCGATAACTTTATGGAATTTACGTTCACCATACTACTATACAACCACCACCACCTTACACCATGCGACTACTTTCAATTTCGCTCTTGGAGTTTTCCTTTGTAGTCTTTATCGCATCTTTTACTGGTCGAAAAATCGTTTCATCTTCTTGATGTTTTGATTTCGTACTTCGGCCTTCACTGCATTGTGTAAGAAATTTTGCTCAAAAGCGCTGCAGAGGTTCAATAGAAGAATTACTTCCAATATTCCTATAAACTAATGTCAGAAGTTCGGATAAAGCTTATGATTATTTTTATTTTTTAACAAAGTTTATCGTGAAGTTGCGGCTATATATATTTTTTAATTGGCTGGTAAATGTAAGTCTTCTGATCAAAAAATATTTCAGTTGTATTGCAACTAAGACTTATCTGCAAACAAATCGCCTATTATTGAAAAAGATGGGGTGAAGTGTTTAAAAGAACGCTAGAGAAGCGATGTCATCAGTACAAAATGGCAACTGCACATACACATCACATGCAATATCACTAAGAAAGAAGAATAAGAAGAGTCTAAGCCTAATGGTACATCAGTAAAAATTGCGAGAGTATCTGAAAGGTCACAGTTCTTCCCCCATATGAAAGAATCATACAAGCAAATGAAATTTCGGAAAAATTTTCGGGAACAAATTTAGGGCCTTTATCTTACATAGCGATTAAGTGCAGCATATGTATTCCAACTGCTCTTCAAATTTTTTTTGTTCCTAAATCTTCCATAACGAAATGGCATCGAGTCGCACTTAACTGTTAAAGGCAGAAATATTCTTCCCAAAGAAGAAAACTTTAATTTGTGCATACATACATATATACATACAACAAGCTTATTCAGATCAATGCCGACACGGCTGCTGACATTGAGGTTTTTTAAAGACCTACACGCAACAAACGTTCGCTGTTTTAATGGAATTTTGCAACATCTCATCATGTAACACTCCTAACCGTTGTTGCTCTTCCCCCTCCCTTTTTTTATTCCTAACAACCCGCTTAATCGACTTCTACTACAAAATAATCGTAGGAAACGGTAAAAAGAAACAAATTATTATAAAATGCAAAAAACAACAAAAGGAACGCAATAGTGGTGTAAAAAGTCAAACCGCTTACATAAAAAATAAAATAAAAAATATTACCAACAAGAAAAAAAGTCTTTAACATTTCCCCGATCCTTATTTACTTATAACTTAGTCGACAATAATAATTGCCTTACCTAAAACGTGGAAATTCATTACCATACGCAGGATATTTGTGCCTTTTTTTATGTTTGCGTCCTTAGAACAAATTTCATATTTTCAAAAAAAAAAAAAAAAATCACAAATCCATTGGGCAGGTAAGCAAGAGATAAACCGCGCTAGCGTTTTCCTCAAAGTTGTAGCCTTTATTAGTTATGCATATTATTAAAATGGCAAGAGCAAATAAAAATTTGTATGATTTTTAATCCGGTTCTATTTCATTTTTACAGAAACCGTTTATTTTCGTTTTTTTTTTTTTTGTTTTATTGTTTTCGTTTTGACTCCTTATTCATAACAATATAAATGCACTCAATAGTTTTAAAAAATTTCTACGAACATTAGTTTACTTTACTTTAACTTCTCGATAACACAATATATAGATATATATACATATATATATATATATATGTTTACATACTTTAGCTGCTTAGGTAAACTATGAGACCGCACTACAAACTGACCTTGGCTTTGTTATGAATTTTCATAATAAGTTAATAATACATTGTTCCCCTTTCTCGCTTCAGGTACACCAGATAATTGCAAATACTCTCTCGTAAGTGCTCTCGCTACACTCTTGGGCTTAGCTATAGACGTTAGAGTTTTAAAAGGAAAATCCATCAATATTACGCCTACTTCTCAAACAATATTTTTCGTACACCTATTGTTTGCACTTTTTCACTTATATTACCCGGCACTATATTTATTATTTGTTTCCCTGTGAAATTTAAATAAATTAGTATTCTTTCTATTTACTGCACTCTCTGCCATACGTTTCGGAAACAAAAACAAAAAAAGAAATAAATGGAAGAAAATTGTCGTTCAATGCACGATTTTCAATTACCCATGAATTTCTTTCGTTTTCAAAAACATTCTTATCTTTCGATTGCAGAGAATAATGTTTTATGGGATTTTCATACTACTATTAAGGGGGCTACATATTTGTATTGGAATTTGGAGAGTCTTGAAACGCAACAGTAGTTTTTACACTAAAGAAGAAGAAGAAAAAAAGTTAGTATTATAGAGTATTAGATATTACTTTGGCAACCCTAGAACAAAATCTATTTTTGGGTGACTGTTTTTCTTGAAAAATATTTTTGAAAACATCAAAACACATTTTGACCTCTTCAGATTATTCCCCCTTAGATGCAACACAGCCGCGCGCCAGCCACAGCTTTTCCAAACCTCGAACCATTGCTGAGCTTTGAGCGCTTCCAGCGTGCTTTATTCTCTAAATGGCGGCAAAACTTTGTCCGCTCAGTTTAAGGAAAAATAGAAAGTTGCCGAAATGCAGTCAATAAGGAATTGATTTTGATCAAAAAATTACGAAGAAGTGGGGACGTGTGAGCTGGCGCATTATCGTGGTGTAATATCAATGACCGCTTCACGCAAATAGTGCACAACTTCACTTATTAACCGCGATGACTTTCTGGCAAGAAGTCACGATGCGCGCCACGCCATTGTAATCGACCAAAACAGTGAGCAAAGTTTTCACATTTGACCGAACTTTGTTTTTTCAGTCGTGGCTTTTCCTGGAGTGATTGAGCTTTGGGTTTCGCCGCTAGCAGTTATGAGCCTTTCGAGCAAATCTAGGTCATTGTTCCCATGATTCAACAGTTCCTTAGGGATGCTCACGCGATGGTTCCTTTGGTCAAACTTAGCCGCCATGTCGCGTTTCATGTCCAAAATTTCCGAAAAAATTGCATTGCTTAAGTCAATGGTGATGCCGACATCCTCAGCAACTTCCGTAATGTTGATTCTACGAATCTCCATAATAATTCTTTTAACTGCGTCAATGTTTTCATCGGTTGCTGACGCGCATTGATGACGAGCATTGTCGTTAAGATCTTCTCCGTCTTCTGTGAAGAACTCGTACCGCTTATAAGGATTTCCCTTTTTCTCTTCCTCATTGCAGGATCGCTAAATGCCACAGTCAACACTCAACAAGTGAGTTGGAGTGTTTGATTTTATTTACTTACGGGTTCTTTGATCGATTTTTTTCTGTAGGCAAAAACCGGCAAACATATCAAAATCGGCCCAAGCTCTATGTATCTGTCAAAAGTAAACTAAAAACGCAAAATCGCTTATAACATCAACACTACGTTGGCGACAAGTAGCCTACAAACTTTTAAAAAGTTGCCTTGTATATGTGATATCACTCTAGTGCCCTCAACGTAGTCCTTTCGAGGTATGTATAAATGTAATGATGTGTTAATAAAAAAACTTTTCCCGCTTAATGCAAAGGAAAATGCCGCCGATAGTTGTATGTTCAGTATTCATATAAATATACCAAGACTCATGACTTTTATGCCGAAACTGCGTTATGTGTGGACGGTTCGAAAAAATTTGGAAGCGAAAGATTTTCTCTAAGTGATCATTTGTGGGCACAGGGAAAAGATATGGTATTGCTAGTGCGGAAAAATACACGGGATAATGTAAACAATGGGTCAACAGTTAATATCGACCGCAAGGCAGCTTATACCTGAATGCAAGTTCGCCTTATGGATTTGTTCGGGTCAGAGTGCCGTGATATAGTGCGAGCCAGTCGAAAACTTCAACCAAGCCGTCTTCGTAACTTTGCTTAGTTTAGAGATATGTGCCAATAATAAAGTGTGTGTGTCGGCAAAATTTTCTGGGCAGGGCGTCCACTTGAAGAATGGACGGGTCTTTGGTATTGCCGAACGAATATCAGATAACATGTAATGAATAAATTTTTTTTTAATATCACTTAAAAGCAATCGGATATCCGACCTAATTTACTATTTTTAAAATCCGATTGGACTATCGGTTTCCCATTTATTGACGAGTTCATGTCACTAATATTTTACAAATTTCCGTAACCTTTTATTTCTTATTATATTGAAGAAGAAATATTCCCAAAATATTTATATCCTTATAGCCTTAAAATATGAAGGATTTATACGCTAACAACAGAGGCATAGAAGACGTGCACGTAGAGGAACAAAAAAAAATAATAAACAGTTATATAATTAACAAAAGATTCTGAAGATGGATGGATGGACTATCTATCGGTGGCTAGATAGGCAACCATATGCACCTCATTGTTATATAAGAAAATGAAAAAATCTCCTTTAAAAAAGCAATAACAAAGAATTGATTGTTGTTTGTTAAATATAGTTGCGAAGGTAATAACATCCTGTAGCCTAATGATATAAAATACCATAAGGATTAAGGATTAAACAAATAAAATATATTTTTTTGATTTTTTTTTTTTTGCTATTTTACAGTTTATTGATTTTTACTTAATTTGTTCTTCGTTGGCAAGAAAGTGATCTCGCGAAGTTGTTTTAATCTCTGTCTTTCTCCTTTTCTCTCACTATTGCACTAACACGTTCATTGTTCGTGAAATTCATTTTTCCGAAATTTTTTTTTTTGCCAACCCAATAATTTTTTATTAAAATTCCTTTTTTGATGAAAATCAAGTTTTTGTTTTCATTTTTCTTCTTATTTGATGGTGACAGTTATACCTAAGAAGTTTAAAAGAAGAGAATTTCATCCTTATTATCTGCTACTTACTTGAAACAAGTACCGTTTGTCGATACGCCGAAGAGGAAATTGTAATATTGACCTGTCTTTTTTTTTTATAGCCATTTAATTTTCATGTTAAAATAATTTGTTATTGAAATTTCAAAATCATAATTGCAGGGAGGAAGAGAAAGCGGAAGAGCTCGCGCTGACGAATCATTAATCTGAGCAACATCTGCGTCCTAGTGCTTACTTGCTGCTGCCATGATTGTTAGAATGCATTTTCTTCGTCTCTTGTGATGACGTAAGATGTCACTTCTATTGAACTTTAAAATTATTTAGAGGATTTTAAGCGGATTTCTTAGGACTAATTGAAGGGTCAGCCAAGGAAAGGAAAATTTCTTTTCATTGATACCAAGCGGAGATTGTTCTACTTATAATTTGAACGCAATTGATTTATATGAATATTGGGTGACTACTACTACTAAAGCGGAGGAATATTGAGTTTAAGGAATCTATTGAATTATGCCGCGAGCACGTTGCAAAGTCACGTTAAATTGTTCCGTTGACTTTCAATGAAAGCATTTCCGCTTCGTAAATGCAATTCAATAGGCTAT
>CCAG010020761.1:0-30910 GCA_001077435.1 Glossina morsitans morsitans
TTTGGGTCCCCGTTTAATAAAACCTATCGCTGACTGCTTTATTTAAAGAAAACTTAATATGCAGATTAAAGCGTAGCCTCTGATGGAATAGAACCCCTAAATCCATGAACGAATCTACATTTTCCAATTTTTGTGAATCGATGTAGTACTCAGCAGAAAAAGGTAAACTCGATTGTATGCCGTTCTATAAATAACACCTTAAGCTCGTAACATCAATTAGTATGTGATTGGCATCTCTATGCTAATCAAGAGTCTCATTTTGCTGTGTAAGACCGATTCTGCGAAGCATACATTTATGAGCGCGAAACCACAAATGATTGTAGTTTCATAGCAATGGTGCTGCGATTCATCTTTAAGAGACTAACTGTTATACCATTAGTTAACCGCATATCAACATTTTGCTAAAACATCACAAAATGTTTATCTTGTAATCTTGTGCGTCTCCCTCTAAAAAGATGACTTTAAACCAATGGCCGAATTCATGTTTCTATTGTACATGTACATGTATGTACAAAGTACATGTCCATGAATGCGAGTTTAGTTTATAATGATAAGATTGTAATTAATTAATGACAGAATTGAATGAATTTCACACTGCCTTCAATTATATCAATCAATATATCATTACAGAAGTTAATGTTAATTAGACGTTGACACGTTTCATATGCATACGTAAAATGAAATCGCTTGGATTAAATAGGGAATCATTTAATTATCTGAAGAATGAAGCGATTGTGAAAACAATACGTTATGATAGTAACCCTAGGAGTAATAAGTAATAATAGCCCACTTAATACCGAAATGACCTAAGGTAAATTGCGACAGAGTATGCAATGGTTACACAATACGGCCATTCTGTTCGCAATTGCCCGACATAATAGCTTGGATGTCCCGAACTAAATAAGACCTGTTCTATGGACGGAGAACGGATATCGCCAAGGCTGCACATTGATTTAACGGCGGCCCACAGTCAAGAACGTCATATTTTTCGGTTTGGAGAAGCCCTATAAGTTCGTGTGACCATAATTAACTCCTAACGTTTGCAAAAATCTTGTCAACAGAAAATGCTACAAAATGATTATCGAATTAAACGCAATAGTAGCTGTGCTTCTTATCCCAATCCCATTTGTGGAACGAAAGGGATGTTAAGCTTGTCTGGCCGCATACACCATCTAGAAGGAGTTGCGATAGATCCAACTTTCATTATATCGAAATGAAAAATGATTTTGAGTCGATGTAAGCTTCGGTGTCTGTCTATCCGACCACAAAAAAAACCAACACGCACTTTTCGAAAGACCTTTACATCCACAAAAATTAGCATTTTAATGTGGTTTATGGTCTGGACCCTAACTCACTTGTAGTACAGGGTATATTACAAATTGCAGTCATATATAAGACCTAGAAAGGCTTAAAATAGACGTACCTTTTATTACATGGATTAATTCAGAATCATTTTCTCCCAAGATCAAAGAATGTAAAACCCTATTGGGTTTTATTCTCTTCATCCACCTATTAAAAAGTTGATTTACTCCAACAAATCACAAACAGTCCACGACCTCAAGATCAACATTAAAAGTAACGAAAAAGTCGTCCTACCGAATGTGCGGGTAAACCCATTAATATTCTCTTAAAATGTCAACGTACACGCATCGATTTATGCTAGCAATCAAAAAAAACCCAATCTCCTTCACAACAAGTTTTTCAGCTCCTCCCATCTTCTTATTTGCTCTTTTTTTGACACCTAATTCCATTCTTCCCATAGACAAGAAAAAAAATCAAAAAAACGCCACCTTCATAAGAAACAAGTAAAAACGTTGAATTGAATATCCTACATCCCCACACACCCTACAGTGATCCAATCCGAACTATCTTCAATAGCATTCGTCCTTGGGCCAAAACATGTCATCAAAGTATCTCAAAAAAATTGAGGTTTTTAATTTGAACGCAAGAAACCAAGACGGACAGACGGACAGACGGACTGGTATCGCAAAAGGCGAGTCTGTCTCAAGTTCTTCTACGCGTTGCACACACGCGCACAAGCTTAATATACCCCTACACTACAAACAATATATGGTATAAAAATTCAAATTAATTCAGTTACTCAATATAATTTTTTGATTTTGAAATCTTTTTACATAATAGACATAATGCTCGACTATGTTTCGACATTCGTGAAATACATCTTTTAAGTAAGTATATTAATATTTGCATATGTATATAGGGATACACATATTTATGCTAAACTATGACAACGTGACAAAATAAGCGATGAAAGTGCTTTATGTAAAAATCCATTCATTCACAGTTTGCTTTCCACTCTCCCAACTATGCATGTTTATGCATTTGATTGCATATAAAGTAGGACCGCGTTCGAAACATTCGCATAAATTTCGCATTTTCATTTTGTAAAGCAAAAGCCAAATTCTCGTGAAAAGGCGTGATGCAAATCTTATGCTTTCGTTGCTGCTTGCTTGTATGCTTGCTAATACATGTTCAGAATGTATGCCTAAGTACACGTTCAATTTTGCGGAACGTTGTTTCGTTTATGTATGATCACGTGCAAAATTGCTCCCATAACGTTGACCATCGACGAATAATACATGTGCAAAATGACTGCTCAATAAAAAAGAAAAAAGCTCGAAACAGTAGCGTAAACATTACACGCGAACACTCTTGCAAGCAAGGGCACACCTAACTATGGAAAATATAACGCTTGGCTGGTCGTCACAGAAGTAGACAAGGGAAAACAAACACTTGAATGGGTGAAATGAGTGAACCCTACGCACATATTAACTGAATCTCATTAATGTTAACATTCATTTGGCGCCATACAGCGTACATATGTGTACGCAATAGGGACCCAAAAAATTTATATGTTTTTTTAGAGAGAGAGTTTCTGGATCAACCCAAGCCCTCTTCTTTCTTGACATTTGCTGACTTGAAAGTAAAGTTGTTTCAAATAACGGCTAAACTCGCAAAAAAAAAAGACAAAATAAAGAAATTGTGTCTTCAGTGAAGTAAATTTTGACCGCTCAAACTACATACAATCATATGCATAAATAAAAAAAAAAAGTTTCATTGAAAGTCTTAATTGACTTTTATACTGAACTTTTGAAAGACCCCCAGTACACATATGTATCAAAATATAAGTCAATTTTAGAAGTAAATCTCAGGAATTTTTTTTTCTATGAACCGACGCACTTGGATAAGTAATTTCAAGTTTATATTAGTTAACGTTAAACACGTAAAAAAAAAAATCCATGATGTTACGAAAGCAACTGAAAAATCTAGTATGCCTCCAATATTTGAAGATAGATAAATTAAAGTTAACTATAATTATACATAAAGCTTCCCGACTGTTTTACGCTCGAAAGTACGCATAAAAGCCTCTCCTCTTCATGTTTCTTTTTCTTTTCGCATTCTCATTCATATAGAGCGTGGTTTCACCTACTAAAACTTCGTCTGCACGTTTTCTATCTCACGACCGAGCCTTATCTCTGATTCCCGGCCTTCAATCCGGAATTGTATGGGATCCCAATTAGAAGTAGCGTGGCTGCGTAAATCCGACCAACGTCAACCAAAACGCGTATCACATGTTCCAAGGCTCCTACTTCTACGAGCTAGCTTCGAATGTTCTTAAGCAAATTTCCTGAGAACTGTGGTTGGCTCAAGTAGCGAGAAGATGCTGTATGTGGAGTGGCTTTTTAACCCAACGAAAAACAGAGCATTAGAAAGATCTCACTTGCACCACTATGATGGACGGGTCCACATGCGTGCGATAACTATTAACCCCTACAACTAACTACGTTTAAGACGCCGTAGGATTAAGCCTTCAGGACAGGAATTCACTTTAAACTTCATTCATACTACAATACCGTTAGAACGATTACGTTCATTCCCAAAATAATTTTGGAACCTATGCCAATTTACTCTGCATCATTCTAAGTGAAAAGGACACGCCGAGGAATAAGAGCAGACTGACAGCTTGCTGCGATTTTCTCTCATTACTCATAAACTACGGTCGACACATGACAAAAATGTTCAGATATATTTTGCAAAAATGGAGTAAAAACAGCCGCACCCACCCAATATTGCAAAATATGAAACTGTAGTTGTTTGTTTGGTTGTAAATGCTTGTTTGTGTATAAGATTTGATCACGGTCGCATATAACTGTCTTACCCGTTTTTCTTAAAGATAACTTTTTTATGATTTAGATCGAAGACTCGCTCTCTCTTGTGTACGGAGTAAGCAGTTTTTTACTTGAAACCGCTTAAAGGTAGGCATTTGCGAACATATCTATATTCGTTCAAGTCCACTCTCACTTCTTCATACTAAAATCCTATTCCCTCAATGCCTTAAAAAAAAATTTTATTCCACTTTGGAGAATGACGTTCTACGCGGTATAATTATGAAATATAAAAAGCTGTGATGTTTGATTATACCTAACATCGTCAATTCATTTTGTACTTACTAAGAGTATTATTAGAAAATCATTTTTAAGGTGCAAGAGCGCCAAGTCAATAACTATATAGTTCTTAAAAGTCATCAATAATCAATCGAGTGACCTTTGCTGTACCAGTTGCGTAGATCGAGGCGCTCCAAATCAAATGTCAGAACTACTGAATGTTTACATCCGAATAATTCACAACGTCTTTATATATATAATACATTCTATTTAAACTTATAAAGTCTAATTTAATACAGAAACGATCAATTTCTCCTAATCGATTTTCAAGCATTTTCGAAACAATTTTTGTTTTTAATATCAGTTAGAAATATTTGGTTTTTGTACATGTTAGTCTCTCATTTCTCCTTCTTCATCCTCGTCATCAGCACCTTTGATATACAGAACATTATTACAGCGTATTAAAACTTCGCCTAAATTTCCTGCATTTGAAAGCAAAGAAATATATTTAAATAATGGCATGTTTTCGAATTTTTAGATTTAGATAGATATGCGATTTACCAGTCACTTGACCATCTATGTGTTCCTCGGTGTTGGCTAACTGCATGTTCATGTAACCATCTACAGATACCAAGTAGCCTTTGTATTCGTGGCCCCACTTTAGCTTAATGACAATGGCCCCACTTTAGCTTAATGACAACAGGTTTACCAGTCAAACCGTTTAGAAACGGTTTGGGATTAATAGGCATAGCAGCAGACATGATGAGCTATAATATTTTGTATTCCTTTCTACTTATAAGAAATTATTGAAGAAAATAAGATAACACGACGCCGGTAAACAATTTATTGTCAGCACGAGGAGTTAGAGATGACAATTTATTTTAAATACAAATCGATTAATAGCTAAAGGTCTCCACACAATAACTGCTTCTCGCTTTTCGTATTATAACGCACAATACAATGCACAAAACCAAACGGCGCACGCGATGCTTGTTTCGAATTTCTAAAGCAAAATCATATGGTTTGAAACACTGACCATATGATTGGATTTTCTTTACACACACATTTCAATGAAACGAACGATTTCTTTAGAAAGCTACTTTCTGAAATATTAATAAAAAGAAGCGGCAAAAAATTGTTCTTTCCTGCATCAAGATAGATCACAATATTACGTAATTTAATGCTTTTTTTTTTTGTTTATTAATTTTTAATAAAAATGCAAATAACCATTTTAAAGCCTCAAATATTTACGATGTAATTTTGTATTCCTCTCGCAAATACGTCCATCAGTGTTTTTCCTGTCAGTTTTATTTCCACATTTGCATATGCACGATGCAAAAAGCGAAAAGAAATCAAATTCCGGAAAACAGCTGTAGGCTGATTAAAACGAAATGTCTTGTTTGACATGATTGTAAAGTTTCCAAGTGACAATCTTAACAAGCATATGTTGAACTAGCAGACTGCAACATTACGAAATATTAAACAGAAAAATAACAAACCCCGGACGATAGATATGTGTTGTAAGGAGATTTGATATATTACGTACGCTTTAATTCTAACACTATTACCTGATCTAGACTTCTGTAATGTAAAGTGTTAACAAACAAAAAAAAATACAATTTGATGGCTAAAAGTTTGGGGTTAGTAAAAATGGAACATTACACAGGAGAACAAGATATTTTCATTGCTGAACAATATTTTAAAAATAATGAAAGTTTGGCGGCCACAATGGATTAAATGAAGCTGGCCAAGCAATGGTTGTTACTGGCGCTCGATATCACGCTACGATACGCCACTCTTTCTGCCTAAATTGGATGACACTGATGTGACCGAAATGTAGTTTCAACAAGACGGTACCACATCCCATTCATCCCGTGAAACAGTCCAATTACTGCATGAGATTTTCCCTGATCGTGCATTCTCTCCTTTCGTGAGAGACGTTGTGCTAGCAAAGCTGTGGAGGCGATTTTCCCGATGTGCTATTTCACATATAACTCTATCCTATGTACATTATGATGCAATAAAAAAATTAATAAAGAAATAATAAATAAAATAAAGAAAGGATAACAATGTTAAGACGCAATAAAAAAACCGATCGCACAGCCCAATATTAGACATTTTTTTTGTATCGTACGCCACTTGTGGTAGTTTGTGCGGACGTATATAACACGAAGAAAGGCTTATGATAGACCCTATCTATTTGGAAGCATTTTTCGAATGACCCTAAGCCCGTCTGTCCACGTAAACATGTGTTCAAGCTGACAGATCGCAATTCCTGCGATATCTTGATGAAATTTTGTACACTAACGTGTTTTGACCTAGGGACGCACTGTGTTGAAAACTGTTTGGAACGGTCCACTTTTTCGACCACTCACCATACAGTGCCCTATTTTGAAAAGTCGTTTTATGAAGAAAATTCAAAATTTCCCAAAAAAGCTCGCGCTGTAATAGTATTTAGGCATTCTAAATTGGTCTGAAAAATTTGGTTTGTCTGGGACAATTTCTTGAGTCCTCCCTCATATAACCGTTCCTGCGCAAACTGAATCTTTAAATACTAAAAAGGTATAAATTTTAATATTTCACGCTGAACATTAGTTCACAATAGTAATTTGCCATAGAAATCAACCTCAACGCACTTAGATCACTATAGGTCTATTTTTTGGATACCACCGCATATAAGGAGTCTGTCTGCCAATATGGGGACTTTTGTCAAAAGTATGCGTGTATGAAAAGTGTGAAAATAATGTGTAATATTTGACGTAGTGTCGCGAGGACGGGTGAACAACTGTATTAGGCGAAATGGTGAAGACTATTTAGAGCCTCTCCTCGGCCTTGCCCACCTATAATGCTCTTTCTTAACTTTATAAACATATATACAAGCTTGTACTTTAAACCGCGAGTAGGAGCCAGGGTCTATTGCTGGGAAGTTTTTATTTCATTACAAATTGTACCAATTAGTGTTAAGTTTGTTTATGCAAGGAGGAGAAACTAACAAGAAAGAAAGAAAAGCAAAGGCAAAAAATTTGTTGGCACAGCGCGCTTTATTGGTGGTGCAAAATAAACTTGAAGGTAAACAAGCTGGTATTGGTAAGTGCAGCTGATATCTAACAGTCGAAAAGTCAGGTAGAACGAATAATTAATTATAACGAGACTCTGTCAAATCGAGATTTATGCGTGCTGCTCTTTTGGACTTGGATCCCTGTTTGTGTTATTGTTGTTTGATGATATTGTGATTATTGCTTATATTTTTTATAATACAAGTACGAGTTTTATCTATTCTATCTTAGCATATACACACTCGTGCGTTAAAATTTTAAATGCCGCAACTTTAAACAGAAATATACGACTGCGTACATCCGCGAACACTATCCATTTTTACTGAAAACATTTACAAGTTTCTGCCAAAAATGCAAAGTTTTCCGATCCAAAACTTTTGCCTTCCGGTCCTCTCGTATTTTGTGTTTGTAGAGTAACCAATCTTTTCTAATCAGTTGATCGCTTGGACCCCACGATTCGTCGGGTCGACATGCCTTTTTAACACTCTGCAAAACAAAACTTGCTCACGTTATATGAAAAAGCAAAGAAACTTTTAAGTTAATCATATACAACACCGACTTTCCAAAAAGTTCCTTCATAGTGCGTATAGACAGTCCATAGGAACCATAATGGGAATTGAATGAAACCAATCATCAAAAGTAGCCAACCGGCAACTAAAGAAAAGAAGAAAATCAGTTCAATAATTTATTTGAAAATTAATTAACTAAAAGACATTTTAATTTTTAAATCTTACTATTTGCCAATTTTGGATACTCCATGCCGGCGTAGGTTATAGTTTTCAATTCGGCCATTGAGTATATAAAAATGGAAAGTAATAGAAATGGCGTAATAATCGACCAACATATGCGCCAATAAAACGAAACTGGACGATTAGTCATGTATTCAATGTCATCGCAAAAATTTTGCAAACCTTTTCGAATTCAAATCCAAATATTTCGCTATTATGTATGTATGTATCAATATACCTGAGAGAGGTTATATGAGCTTACCGTAAACCCAAGAAATGCCACAAATTTGAAATAGAGCCAAACCAAATATTACAAATGTAGCGCCATAATAGTCCACAAGATTTAATATCCATTGGCCGGCCTTTAAAGTAAATTTATGTTCATACAAAACCCATTATTATTATTGTTAAACTTTGTTCTTTACTGGAGTAACATAAACGATCCCGCAAAGAAATCCGCCTATCGTAGTTATCAATGAAACAATTGAAGCATCCATCCATTTATATTGATCACATAGAATGGCCACTAAAGTGTTAGCCTGGGCTACAAGCGTACCGATTCCTAGTACATAGAACATGGCGAAAAATAACACTGAAAAGACCTTTACAACGAATTTGAATTAAACAAGCTTGTTATTATGGAATTAGAGACAAGAAGGTGCGAATAATAGATAGTACTTGTGGAGCAGCTTCAAATTTTGCAATCGCATCTGGATAAGAGATGAACGCTAAGCCAGTACCACTACGCACTACTTCATCCACCTCCACATTAAGATTGTCGGCTAAGTTCCCCAAAATTCCAAATATTGTGATGCCAGCTATTAAGCTGGTGATTGTGTCGAGGCTTGTAACAATCATGGCATCTCTGATAAAAACAAAGTATAGATTATTTTAAATTCCTCTTCATTTAATCATCTCAAATGTATTCTACAAGTCCAGTCCATGCGAAGGTCATGACCTAAAAAAGGACTACAAAAAATGAACAGAACTAAATTTTTACTCTCTATAATGCGAGGTGGACGCGGCAATTTGACAAAGACAGTCGCTGTAGCATGGTCACACTACGCTATTTGAAGCGCAAAAGCCATTAGGTGGGCCAAAAGGAACTATCGATGCTTCCATGTCTCCATGCTTTCACTTAGTGGGATGAGCTACATATACTACGAGCTACTCATCAACGCACGAATCCGTCACCTGGGCGATATTATCAACTAGTAAAGGGAACCAAAGTTTAAGAACGCCTTAAACGTTGAGGGTTAGCAGCACTGAGCTGGAACTTGCTATTCTGATCATCTTATTATCATCTGATTAACACTTTTTTCAAAGGATCATCATGCATGGCGTCTCCGGGTAGCGCTTACCTTCTTATAATGATACTAAAAAAAGTAGCTCTTCCCTACGCCACCTCTTCAAAGACCTACCAACTATCATCTGTGTAAGTAGCGCCTTGCGACGCGCTGCGAGTAAAGTATTACAGATTCTACGTACAAGTTTCATGTCCAGCGCTACGATGGATAATATTTGAGCGCTATAATTACCTGTGTGAGTTGTGGTCAAATTTATTGTAAGATGAAAACATAACAAGCGGTCCCAAGCCCACGGCCAATGAGAAGAAACATTGCACAACAGCTTCCATCCATACCTGAATATTCGAAAATAAATCGAAATCGTGGAGTAATCAAGTAATTGTTATGCTATTATGTGTGATATAGACTTTAGAGATTACCTTTAAATTTAATAACTCGCTCCAATTCGGTTTCAAAAAATATATGATGCCATCAATCGCTCCGTCGAGTGTTACCGCACGAACAAGTAGAGTTATAAGAATGACATAGGGGAATATAGCCAAGAAATATGCAGCTTTGCCTGCAGTTTTCACGCCTTTAACGATAACCAAAAACGTGGTTAACCAGGAAATAAACAATGCAAGAGTCAATCTCCAATCCGGTAAACCGATACCTTCGGAAATGTCGTCGTATTCATGAATGACAGTTTTTCTAAATCAAATCAAATACAATCCAATTTGAAATAATTGGTAAAATTTTTCTCCAAAAAGTATCTCTTTAAAAAAAAACTAACACAAAATACAACTCGGAACTGCTCTGGGGTTTCGTTTGATATGTTGCATTGCTCTTGGGTTTAGAATCGACACAGTTTGTCTCCCATTCATCGCGGCAATACGACCAAGGTAGGATTTTTTGAAAGGAAGCAATCAAATAGTATAGTGTTATAGCCAAAAGTGATGAATAATAAGTTAATACAGTAATGC
Source organism: Glossina morsitans morsitans (assembly GCA_001077435.1). Classification (NCBI taxonomy): domain Eukaryota; kingdom Metazoa; phylum Arthropoda; class Insecta; order Diptera; family Glossinidae; genus Glossina; species Glossina morsitans. The sequence continues at coordinate 10,460 of CCAG010020761.1, forward strand.
CTGCATACGCTTGGCCAACGCCTACGCCTTTAAAAAATCCATAAAAATATATCACTTATGACAGTTGGACTTAATTTCAAATTAAATATTTCACTTGCTCTCTTACCAATAAACGAAGGACATACCGACCACACTTTCAACGAACTTCTACTTGTGAATTGACCCAACAACACTTCCAAGTAATACATAGGTTTGCCTATCAATTAAAAAATAAGTAAACTTCAATAAGCAAAATAAGCAAAAATCAAGTGAAGAGAGTATTTACTAAGTGTATAGCTAATGCCGTTCGAATATACATTTACAGATAATCACGTAAAGGCCTTAGACTCTTTATTAAATATTTCACACGAGACCCCAGAGAACCGATGTAAGTATAAACACTGATGTTTGAGTATTGAGAGAATTTATCCACGATTCTTATATAGAATTTAAGAGACATGAATGAATGTTTTTATACCCATCATCGAAAGACGAGGGCTACAATAATTTTGTCAAAACGTTTTTCCACGTAAGTTGGTATTGAACATCGCCCAAATCGCTCGAAAATGCGATTTTCGCCCACTCTTCTTGAATTACAAGCGATAAATCTGCAAAAATTTAACGGATGCTGTAGTACCTGAACAAAAGTGGTACGAATTGTCCACGCCTATCCATTGTTATATAGTGCCACAATTTCATTGTTTTCCCCATACCTTTATAACGCGCAAAGACAAGCTTCAAAACCTTCATGACGTATATCTGCCGTAAAGATTCTTCCGTTTGCAAAATTGGAAATATCGCCTACAAGCTTGAAAGGAATTCGAAAATGACCCAAACTGTTCAAATTTCACATAACACGCCTACACTCACACTCACACACCTATATAACAAACCCGCTAAACACTTTCGCTTTCTCTCTCTCTCTCTCTTGTTAGTTGCTTATAAACTACAACAGATACACGATATAAGTTTCCATAAAATTATTCGATAAAAGTGGCATAACGATGATGGGTATAAGAAACCCAATCACAACTGAATATAATTTTCTCACTTTTACTTTTCAAAGCATTTATTAGCTATTAGTAATTAGAGAACGCACAAGTCGTATTCATTTTTTTTACTGGTCACTTCTACGCCTTTCGTAAAAAGTTTATAAGAATACTTCTTCTGTCTTTTCAAAGAGATTACCTTTTGATTACAAAACTTTTCAAACATTAATTATAATCAGTTCTGCACAATTTGGAAATGACAAATATGGCAGACAAATCCCCCATTAACTACAATGGTACTTGCATGTATTGTAATCATTTTTTCTTTTGACAAAAGTATTTATTGAGAAAAATTGGCAGGATATATAGTAGTTATACAACTTCTGGCCATTGTCCTGTCAACGTGAAGATACCGTTACGAAAGAAGGATATTGGCTTGGCAGCGATCTAATCATCGACCCATTTTCGCACTTCTTCAGCATTAGAAAATCACGCACCAGTCAAATCATGCTGCATCGATCTGAACAAGTGTTAATCAAAAGGCACTACGTCTGGGAAGTACGCTGGGTGCAGCAAAATTTCTCATTCGAACTACAGCAGTTTATCCTGGACAACTCTTGCAACATATGGCCAAGCGTGGTCATGCAAGAGGATGACTTTGCGTGTGTTAACCGCTATTCCTGGTCATTCTTGCAACAATACATCAGTCAATTTGTTCAATTGACATCTGCATTCGATTTCAGCAGCTCGCAATACACTATATCTTGCTGATCCCACCACATGCACGGCAAAGCTTTATGGCCATGAATATTCCGCTTCAGTGGCGATGTGGATGGCCCACCCGCCTTCTTTTATACCGACAGAAAATAATTCTGCATCGATCTGAATCGATCAGACAGACAGACAAGGTTAGAAAATGAATTATTCTCGGAATCAGTCTAAGCTTGTCTGTCCGATATCTGTTCATATATTCTTATATTCAATCTACGTATCGCAATTTTTGAGAAATTTTGATGAAATTTGTTTCACTGAGCGTTCGGTTCGGATCGAACCACTTTTTCGTTCGATTCCCAAATTACGCCTTGCTTTGGAAAATCGCTATATATATAGAGGTATATATGGTATTAAGGTAAACGGCCGCCCGTGGTCGGGTATAATGCTTTTACTTATCTTTGTAATTTTATTACAAAGTTTTCTTTCTCCAGCCATCTCAAAGGAAATTGGGATTCTATACATAAATGAGAAAATTTATTGGGGAAAGTAAACGGAGGTTCAAATTTTCAAGATAAAGATCTGCAAACGAGGAGCAAGTCGCAATCACTTAAATGATACTGTGATTTATACATAAATCCAACTTACAGTCGTCCAATGTGTTGAACCTACAAATATGCCGCACTGTTAAATGCTAAACAGTAGCATCAATTTATGAGTGGATTAACTTATGAATTTTCTCATACGCTATGGGAATTTATATCGAGGCAGTTTTAAAGCGAACTAAACAAAAACAAAAACCTGACCGGGAACTACATTTTATAAATATTTGTAGTTGATTATGTTAAAGGCACTTGTGCATCTTTAACTCACTGTCGTTGTTAACCAAAATGTAGGTAATAGCTAGAGTATCAATCTAAGGAATCTTGGGGAAACTGCAGGCGCAGTTTAATTACCCCCTTGGCTGTGTTATGGTTTCTAATTTTTATTCCCGTAAAGTACCTAACAATGAAGCGCTTCTGAAAAAGCAACAAATTTTTATCAGATGGTTTCGAATGTTTATCCAAATCAAGAAAACCCACATACATACACACTTCAACGATATAAAACTTGAAATTCCCTTTCCACGCAACTTTTTTTGTTTTTTGATAGAGAGATTTAAATAAAAATGAAATAAGGATGAAGAACAGATATCTCAGGTTTGGGATAGCCTCGGTAGCCTTGAGCCTTGAGTACGTAGAAGCAATTACTCTGTTCAAACAATAATGATTTGAACACGATCTTCCGTAAATGAACGCAATATTCCGTAAATGAAGTTCTTCTAAGTGTTCTCAGGGCGGAATCTTCACAGCGGTATGCTCTGTTAAAGGGGGGGTAAAATTAATAAATTTTTATATTTAATTCATTTTTCTTCTCTTAGTTGTAATCTTTTCTTATTTCAATTATTTTAAATAAATCTTATACACAAAATCAATGTAAGTAAGTATGTACATGAGTTGTTAATATCGTTTGAAGACCATATGGATACAGTAGAATTGTCCCACAGTATGAAATAAGAAATTAATTTATTATTAATTTTCTATACTTCTACTGTACGTTGAAAAAGTTTCTCTTTTTTTTTTTTTTTGATCATTTGATACAAAGTTCAGATTTTTTTTTCAAACGTCGGTATGCTCTATGAAATGAAAGAAATCAAAATCAATTGTACCAATTAAAAAGAGCACCACGATGTAGGGAACTAAGAACGCACCGCCTCCATTCTCGTATGCGGTAAATGGAAAACGCCAAATATTCCCCAAACCAACAGAGACCGATATGCAGGACATTAAAAATTCTAAACCGCTCGACCAACTCTGACGCTGTTGATCTTCGACATTGGGATGTCGGCTAGATTTTGATGTTGTAATCTTTGCATCTCTATTCATATTCCGTTTTTCGCTTTCTGTTTCTTCTCTCTGTTTATTTTTATTTTTTATCAATTTTTTTTTGTTTTTCTTTTCCCTTCTATTTTGTAATAACTAGGAAATATTTCCTTTTAACACTTGCCTAAAAAAAAAAAAAAAAAAAAACAAAATTTATGAAAAGTTCTGCAAAAAGTGCACATGTAATCACAGTGAGAGGAATTTCACGTTCTTTTACGCATATGTAATTATGTATGTACATATATACTATATATATATATACATATATATATATGTACATATATATTTGCATTTGTTTATTATATACTCATTTAACTAATGGCGAAAAGCACAAAACCTCTTCAAAATTGACAAAGTTCACAAGAACTGTACAAATAATGTTCGCATAACTGTCCGGATGTGTTTTCTTTCTATATATCGACGCACTCTTCTACTTGGCTGAGAAAACTTAATGATAAATAAAAAAAGGTTCGAACTCATTCTAACGGTTCACAACAGATGACTGCCGTCGAAAAAAGCTTTTTGTTAATTCCTTTGATCATGCCTATCGTTGCCACTTGCGTTAGTGAAGAAAAGTATTCTACAATAATTCTGCAAATTGAAAGAATACGAAAAAACTATGCAAGAACGAAAAGTTTATTCATCTCTTTTAAATTGAAATTTTATCAATTGCTTAGATACCGCATCATCTTCTCAATACATCATTCTGCTAGTAAAGAGGAAAGCTAAAGGGTCTTCCAAAATGAACCGGCTATTTAATTTTTGTAACTGAAACACATATTACATAGTGATAATTGATAGTCTCTCTGTCCGAAAGTATGATACACATTGCATGAATACTTTATAAACAATAAAAATACTATTCATTTTATATTCGACTCTCTCGATTTTGCACTTTGATGGGCGACTAGCAAGCGACCAGTAGAAATATCATAGTCATGCAAATCCGATCAGTAAGCGCAGTAATCTTGTGCTCATCTAAAACAACTCCACACTTATTTCTTAACGAAATACCAGCAAGTAAGAAGATTATATTCCGTCGTGATCGAGTCTTATATACCCATCACCGTTATTCTAAAAAAGATTTAAAAAAAAGGTATATGGGGTATATAGGGTATAACCCTATAATATCGGAAGGGCAGCGAATCACTGTTTCGACCACTGCGCCTGAATACCCCACACAACTTCGCCTGATACATTTATTCGCTCGTGTTGGTGATAAATACGCCAAAAATTATACACCATTGTCGTGCAAAGGCATACTTTTCATGAAAGCCCGCATCATATGACTTGATCCAAATTTAGCAAATTTAATTGTATTATTTTTTAGCTCCCGTCAGAGAAAAGTAAAAATTACACTTTCTCTCCGTAAAAGGGCTTCATGCTGTTCATGATAACCCTGACATATGTCAGAGTCTAAGAAATAGACCCATCTGATCGAAATGCACCAATGCACCTATGCACCAATTTTCATCATAAAATATTAAAAACTAAACCTTTTTCCGACGGGCTTACTTTTCCTAAGAAATCGTATATGGAGCGGGGTCCAAGAAATAAACTCATCTTTCTCAAGTTCAGTCCGCTTAAGTTTTATGTCAAGTTATTACCACGAGAAAATTTTCATTATAAAACGTTAACAATTATGTCTTTTTGGCATATAAGGGTTTACACTTCCTGAGAATCCTTATATGCGGTGATAGCCAAAAAATAGATTTACATGGTCCACATTCGTTAAGGTTGATGTCTTTGTCAGATCACTATATTGAACCAATTTTCACCAAAAAACAACAATTTTGACCATATAAAGATCTCGTTTTCGTAGGAACGGTTGTATGGGGAAAAAACATTATACATAGATTGTCGAAAAACTGTTACTCAACGACTTTTGTCGAGAAATTTTACAAACTACAGTTGTTTCCATGTAACGAATTTTCAAAATAAGACATTATATGGGGAGTGATCGAAAAAGTGGACCATCTCGCATTCTATTGCTTTTCGTCTTTGCAGTGTAGTCAACGTCTTCTGTATTTTTGTATTTTTGTATGTGCGTCACAATTTAGATTGTGCAACAGTAAGGGCATTATTTGTGATCACTAACTTACATGTTATTTGTTCATCTACCACACACCTATACTTTAATTTAAAAGACTTGAGCCTTATTGTGTGTGTGATAGATCAAAACTAAATAAAATAAATAAAAAACAAAGAAAAATAGACAGACGTCTTGGAAATTCCGGAGAATATAATGCCAATAATATTTATTCAATTTATTAATTTATTAAAATGACTAGACGAACTCTCTAGTCGACCTTTTCAAAAAGACAGAGCCTTTAATCTTACGTACTATCGCTCATCTTACTTTAGCCTTAGCGTTTATTTCTCTGATCTAAATAAATTGTAATAAAAGTAGTAATCGCAATAATAATAATAATAGCATGTCCGGTAATGTAGCGCACGTCACGTTGCCAGTACGCCAAAAGACTGCTGCTTTTCCATTTCATTTGGATGTATTTTACTTATTATTAAATGCAAAAACTGAACGATTACTTTTCTCATATATTTCGTCTAATTTTAGGCGGAAATCTTTAGTTAAGAGCATACGACTAAATTAATTAATTTTTTATATCAAATATGTTATAAATTTTTTGCCAAAAGAAACCAATTTTTTTACTGCTTGCTTGCCTAAGGCGCTCTTCCGTCAATTTAGTCTTAAACTCGCACCATTTAGCCCTTGTCTCTGAATTGGCTGGGCCCCATTTGCCGCTGGGAGTTAAAGTAGCTTTAATAGTCTGAAGAGAGCAGAAACACAAATAAAAAAATTATACAAATATGTTCTCATTGCAGCAACAAGGATTACGATATAGCTTGTCCGTCGGTCCGTTTTGTATTTTGCATTCAGCCTGAAAGTAGCAATTTTTGAGATATTTTGGTGAAATTTGATACACCGACATGTTTTCGTCGAGGACCAAACCCTACTGAAAATGGTTCGGATCGGATCACTTTTTAGACCACGTCCCCTATAACACCTTATTTTGAAAAGTCGTTATGTGACTAACTGGTTTAAGTAAAGTGTCGGTGTAGGGTATTCGATATTGAGGCGTGTTTCCATTTGTTTAACATTCGGAACGTGTGTCTTGAAAATAGAACAGACTACGTGTACTTTTAACTATTATGAGATTCGAAATTTATGTACTTATGTTGAGTACACTGTCCATCTAATTCCTACTGCTGGTAGAGCTGTTAAACCAAAACTTGGTACATATATTATAATATTTGCGAGTTTACTATATAGGCAAAGCTTTACTACCATCTCCATATCCAAGAAATTGCAATTTTACATCAATATTTTTGTAAAATCATGTCCACATACACACATAGCCGCCTTGATCAACGCACTAACAACTTCATAGTCCTCATTGATATGTCGACTTGTTGATAGTGTGTCATGTTTTCTGGATGCTTAATATAAAGTTAAACTTACTGTTGTAATACTGTCCTGGTAATGGGATCGAATATACCATAACGCCCATAAAGGGAATTGAGATAAGCCTATCGCAAAGAGTATCCAGCCAGCCACTGAAAAATAAATCAAATATGCATATCAACCGATAAAGAGGCCATGTCCTTGAAATTGTAATAAGTATACCCTCAGCCGATTTTGGATAAACGTTTCCTCTGTACGTAAGAGCTTCAATATTTAACATAGAATAAATGAATATAATCAGCATCATTACTGGTGTTAGAAATGCCCAACACAACCGCCAATAGATTGTAACCTTTCTATGTGTCATGAATTCAACGTCATCGCAAAGATTCTGTATACCTAGAGATGAAAAATACATATACATATATATATATTCTCAATTATTGAAAGCAAGTTAAGGATGTGTCTTATAAAGCATACCGTATAGCCAAACAATGCCCACTAACTGGAATATAGCCAGGACAAATATCACATAAGTGCCGCCATAAAAATCTACTAAATTTAATATCCATTGTCCTCCCTAACAAAAAAAGAAGGCAAATAAAATAAATAAACTGAAAATTTTTCCGTTTTTCATTCAATAAAATAGAAATGCATCGCTTACCGGCGTTATATAAACTAAGCCCAATAGGAAGCCACAAATGGATGTTATTAAAGCTACAATCCAAAACTGAACAGATTTGAATTGGTCACAAATGATTGTTACAATCGCACTCTGTAAGGCTACTATGGAGCCGACGCCCAATACAAACAACATGAAAAAGAATAATACGGCGAAAACTTGTGGTACGGCCTGAAATTTCGCTATAGCATCTGGATATGATATAAACGCTAGCCCTGTTCCTCCCTTTACCACCTCTTTAATATCTGATATGCCGAGGTTGTGAGCCAAATTTCCAAGGATTCCGAAAATTGTTATCCCTGCTATCAAACTTGTTATCGTATCCAAACTAGTGACAATTAATGCGTCTCTGTGTTAGATATCAAGTCGCGTTAATAATTGTAATCAGTTGTGTAAGAATTTTTAATGTGGTATAAGTACCTATAAATATTGTGATCAAATCTATTATAGGAGGAAAACATAATGACTGGTCCAAGGCCAACTGCCAGGGAGAAGAAACACTGGACCACAGCCTCCTTCCATACCTGGAATATATTGAATTTTTTTTTTTTTTTTGTTAGTTCATTGATTACTAGTAAGCTGATGTTTTACTTTTAGATTAAGCAATTCACTCCAGTTTGGCTTGAGGAAAAATAAAATACCATCTTTGGCCCCCTCCAAAGTTACACTACGGACTAGTAGAGCAATTAGAACCACATAGGGAAAAATAGCCAGGAAGTAAGCTGCTTTACCGGAGCTCTTCACTCCACGTCTTATAACCAAGAAAATGATAACCCACGAGACAAATAGGCAAATAGTTAAATTCAAATCCGGCAATCCTAAGCCATCGTCAATTTGATTTTTCTCTTTAACAACTTCTTTGCTGAAATGAAATAAGCAAATAATTTATTGTTTACACGAGATCGCAGTTTTTTATTAACTCACACAAAATACAATTCTGAACTACTTTGCAGCTTCCTTGTAGTGTTTGGAATTTGATCCTTCGGTAAAGAGTCTACGCAGCCTTCCCCCCAACTGTCACGACAGAAAGTCCAAGGTAATATTGATTGAAATGATATTCCCATATAATAAAGAGTTAGAGCGATAAGCGATGAATAATAGGTTATAATGCACATTGTACCCACAGCCTGACCATATCCTACACCTAAGATAATAACAAGAGATAATATATCTTAACATTTAAACAAGGAAAGTATTTACCCAAAAACGCAGGACAAATAGACCAAATTTTGACGGAACCTTTACTGGTAAATTGTCCCAGGCACATTTCTAGATAATACATAGGTTTACCTAAAAGTTTGCAAAACTTATATAAAATTTCACCTCTTATTAAATTCGTTTTTGCTTTTATGCTTTAGCGTGTACCTAACGGTCCGTGTTTACGTGAGGGTCAAAAATCGAAAAATGCTGTGTCATATGTTATAATCAATATCTTATACCTCTGTGCTCGATGTTCCATACCGCTATCCTTTTTCCTAAATTGCAACCATGGGCTAATTTTCATCACAGCATATTAAAGGTCTGAAGGTCTTACCATTCACGAGAAATTTTCTATGGAGTGGGGTCTAAGAAATAGACTCAAATGGTTTAAATTTGGTTCACTTCATTTTTATGGCAAATTACTATCATGAGCAAATTCTCATCAAGAAACTTTAGCAATTAAGCCCTTTTTGACATACAAGGTCTACATTTCCTAAGAATCTTTATGTGCGGCGATATTTGAAAAATAGACCAACGTGGTCCAAAATCGGTAAGATTGATTTCTTTGTTAATTTACTACTGTCAACCAATTTTTACCGTGAAGTCTTGAAAACTATACCGTTCTGCCAGTCGAACCAAATTTTTCATACCAACTTAGAATATCGAAGTACTACTACTCAGCGAGTTTTATCGAAAAGTTTTGAAAATTGCATTTCTATTTCCATATAACGACTTTTCAAATTGGGGCGTTATATAGAGAGTGGTCGACGTAGCGATCCGATGCGAACCATTTTCAATAGTGTTCGTCCGTGGGACAAAGAACGTCAATGTTCCAAATTTCATCAAAATATCTCAAAATTTGCAACCTGTAAGTTAAACATCAAATCGACCGACGGACAGACAAGGTTAGTTCGATTCAAAAAATAGTTCTTAATCGATTGGTATAATGAAAGGTGGATCTATCTTAAGGTCTTTTGGGTGTTACATACGTCCGCACAAACTTAATATGTCCTGTACGACAATTGGTGTAGGGTATAAAAACTAGTAATACTTATTACCATAAATTTTAGGATACACATAACTTAGCAACTGTAGCATGAAACCTTTGTCACAATTATTATCTTAAGAAGTTGGGCAAGAAAAACGTGGGCTTAAAGTGATTGAAAACTCTCGAGATTGTGCGTTTGTATGGGTAAATTCGTCTTACATACAATTAAGACAATTTAAATTCCAAGTCGATTACGGCATATAAAATCTCAGATTTTACAACGATCCCATGAGTCATAGAATGCTTAAAAACATATCTATGCTGATTAAACTTTTACCAATAAGTCATGAGAGAGTAAAAAGCATTCTTGAAAAAATATGGGTTGTTGGGAGCCCGTATACGCCCTTCCTATTACATGTACAAGTCAAGCAATTAGTCAATTATTAGTCAAAAAATTATTCAAGAAAAGCAAGTCAAAATGCTTTGATCGAACAAGGTCGACAATTGAATACTGTTCGTCATTACGTCTAATAGAGTTCTTCACGTTCCTTTTCGAAAGGAAAAAACATAATTTATTGCCATCAAAAGGTTGAAAGAAAAGGAAAATTTCTTTTGCTTCCTATATGGGAAGATATCCGAATAATATATCCATGTGTTCCATCCGAACTTGTAATTTTGATGAAGTGGAACAATTTTTCGAACCACCTCTCATATAACAAACAGTTCCTACGAAACGTAAAACTGTGTAGGGTAGGGTAGGCAAAGAAATTAATTACACGAAACTTGGATCACATAGATCAATGTCATTCCATATACGGGTTTTCACGGCGGGTAAGCCTCGTCATTACGTCTAATAGAGTTCTTCACGTTCCTTTTCGAAAGGAAAAAACATAATTTATTGCCATCAAAAGGTTGAAAGAAAAGGAAAATTTCTTTTGCTTCCTATATGGGAAGATATCCGAATAATATATCCATGTGTTCCATCCGAACTTGTAATTTGGATGAAGTGGAACAATTTTTCGAACCATCTCTCACATAACAAACCGTTCCTACGAAACGTAAAACTGTGTAGTGTCTAAGGTTCGCAAAGAAATTAATTACACGAAACTTGGATCACATAGATCAATGTCATTTCATATACGGGTTTTCACGGCGGGTAAGCCTCCATATGACAAAATGCTAAAATTTTTAGCACTTTGTGCCGAAAGTCCTTGACAAATAATAAGATCTTTTGCAAAAATACTAAATTGGTAAATTTCAACAGGTTGATACCTTGATACCCCTCCTATATAAATGTTCCCAGGAAAAGCATGGCTTCACATAGAAAGAAAATATAATTTTTGTTATTTAAAACGAAAAAAAGTTGAGAATAGGGTTAAATGAAACACTGCAGTGTTGACAGTCAACTCTGGCCGTATACAGCGCTTTCACTTATTTTATTTTATATATCACATTGTATCGGATCAAATGGCCGGTCAGCTCAATTAAAAAGTTACCAAGAAAAATTTATTTAATTCTTCTGCATTTTTCGTGACTCTTACCTCATTGCTTTTTTATTTATGAAGTTCACAGCGCATCAACTTTTATAACAGCCTTTTTAATTTAACACCAACACAACACATGCATCTTGTTCTAGTTCAAATTTTAAACAATGTAACTCACTACGTTCGCCATTATGTAAATAAAATAAGTGAAGAGCTTATAGTGCCCGCGGCCCACCATAAAATACCCCACATGACTTCGTTTGATACAGTCATTCATATAACGAACTTGGCAGAATAAGGTTTCATATCGGAAGTGGTTAAAAATTGGTACCATTTCGTCCTTAGGCCGAAAAACGACTGAGCACCAAATTTCATCAAAATATCTGAAAAATTCCGCTATGTGGATTGGGTATAAGGAAACAAGACGGACAGCCATGCATTCGGAAACTAATTCCGACTCGACCTGTACACACTTAACACACTCTTGTACCACAAACGATGTACGGTAAACAAATGCAGATTTTATATGCCATCTAACCTATTATAAGAGTTATCCATGAAGAAGAACTGTACACATTGGGAGAAGCATAGCTCGAGCTACTGGCTATCTATTGCTTACAAAAGTTGCAAATAATAAAGAATAGATCTTGTAAATGTGTGTCATGAATGTGTTCAGTTCACTTTAAAGCAATTGTATTTAACCTGTTCCCGTCCGCTCCTTAACTATAGTGATAGCATACCTATGACAAGTAGGACAATTATGTATGGTATTAGGAAAGCACCTCCACCATTTTCATACGCGGTAAAAGGAAATCGCCACACGTTGCCCAGTCCGACCGACATGGATATGCAGGACATTAAAAATTCAAGTCCATTTGACCAATTTGCACGTTCCTTATCATCGGTTGGCCCACTCTCTTTGTTACACCGCTAAAATGGTAAGAACAATAAAGTGTTAAAATGCGAAAATAATGCAAACTGTGCAAAATGTACCGAGATTTAATTAATGGAAGAATCCATACTAAGGTAATTAGAGCAAACTAGCAGACAAACAGTTCCTCTTCCAATACCTTTTTGTCTTTTTTTTGTACAGTGTCGGTGAGTATCAGTCGGAATATTATCAGAACTTATGATGTAGTCGTAGTTTGTAAGAGTGCAGACGAGTAGATGTCATCGCTTTGGGGGCTTCTTTTGGGAGGGAGACGTTTTGTAATAAATTTAATTTAAAAATATATTTATATGTCCATATGTATGTACCGTGTCAACATGTTTTGATCAATATTCTAAGCAAAATAGGCGTTGCTTGCACTGTGTGTGCAGAGCAAAAAATGTATTGTGACACATATATACATATGCATATGTTACATATATTATAGAAGAAGGGTTAAAGCCCCATGCCAGATGCCGATTTTCTTTACTTCATTAACGTTAACAATGCAAGCAATGTTTTCCTGGTTATTTCTAAAAAAGCCCTAATTTGAACGCCCACTATACTTTGGCGCAATTACTGCTAACATTGTTGTATGTCCACTTATCGCTTTTCCTTTTTGTTACATTTAGCTCAACGTCTTAGCTAGGCTCGGATAATTCTAAGATAGCAAGGTGAAGTATTGTGCATTAGTTGTGTGCTCTAATTTTAAGAGTTTTAAAGGAGAGTTTAGTAAACACTATATCGTACTGCGTAATACTGTTACTCGATGTCAATATACAATCATCGGACTTTATGCTACGTTGTATTTGATCTTTCCGAAAGCGAAACGATACAATTCTCTTGAGCACTGAACATATAGAATTGTAAATGAACAAAAAGTTGTTTATTAATACGTACTGCAAGGTATCGAAGTTGAAGGCCCATCCCAAATTCGAGACAAAGTTGTCTAGCTGAGGAACTTGTTGGGTTGACTTCAAAGCCTCAGAAGCGTATGCGAATAATTCAAAAGCAAAGAAGTGGCCGAGACATGTGCAAAGGTAAAAACCTTCAAAATGTTATCCATTGAAACCGAGATCAAATCCGTGAACAATGAGCAAAATCGGTGGTAGTTGAACAAATACCCTTTTCTACACAAAAGAATGCAAGCTACGAAAAGAAATCGATAAACCTTCAACATTAGCCGCAATGTCTTGTTTTTGATGATGAGAGGGTAGCATTCTACCACTACGCTCGAGCATAGCAGGAAAAATAGCCGTAATATGTCCAAGGAGGTAGACACGTAACTTTTTACCGCAAAAACACTCTATCAAATATTGAATAAGCCATCAACGCAATGTAAGGAAACACTAAAACTGATTCACGAAACATTGGTTCATCTGAATACCACCGATATCGGTCAATCGCTTTCCTCGCTATCTTCTTTTTATATCCATCACCGAAGAGTAAGGGGTATATTAATTTTGCCAATACGTTTGCAACGCCCAGAAGGAAGCATCAGAGATCCCACAAAGTGTATACGCACTGGATCAGCATCAAATTCTAAATCCGCCCGCATGACCATCTGCGTAACTGCGTCGATTATAAATCTGTCGTTGCAATAGTACCTGCACAAACATAGGAAAAATGAACCCTCCGCCTACTTAATAGTGCAGTTTATTAAAATTTTATTGTTTTTTCAATATCTTTATAAGGGGCAGGAGCAAGCCTCAAACACTCCGTAAAAGGTATATATTCTTGACCAATATCAAATTTGGAATGCACTTAAGCATATCCGTATGTCCATCTGTCCGTCTGGGCAACTGTGTAACATCTGTGTAACATATCACCTACAAACTTGCAAAAGAGTTTTGAAAATGATCCAAACTTTTCAAGGACCTACAACGCCCACACGTTTACATAACGAAAACTGTGAACACCTATGTTTTCCGTGTTTTTTGCTAGAAAAAATCAACCGCGCCCACCCAATGAAAATTTAGCTCTTCTCCTTTCTTTCAGGATCACAGTGATGGGCATAGAAGATTCGCTCACAAGCGGATATAATTTTCTCACTTATATTTGTTAAGATCGTTCACATGAGAGAAAAAGATCAAAAATGATTTTAAATCGCTGCGGTATAGTTAGAGATGGATGTATGTCAAGTTCTTCTGGGTGCTCCATAAATGCACTCAAACTTAATACACATCCCTGCCGCAAGTGTATGATTTAGGATAGAAGAAGCAACTGACGGATGCAATAAACTCCAAATTGCTTCGGATCGATTAATAATTTGATGATATTTCTTTTAATGTTTCATGTACACGTCAGCTCCCGATTTGTGTCAAGGATAGTTTGCTGTGGATCGGTCACACAGTTTTTCTATTGTCGTGACGTTGCTTGGATAAAAGGATGAAAAGTTCGATAGGAGCACAAAAGAATTTCGCGCTGATTCAGCTTTATGTCTTCACTTTCTAAAGCCTTTCAAGTTCATATCTTATCAAGCTTTTTTTGTGATTATTGAACCTTTTTTCTCTCTGTATTGAAAAAACAAAAAGCAAAAAACATTTATCGTAAAAATATTATAATAATAAAATTTATCATCATTCTAAAAAAAAAAAATAATAAAAACATTTATTTGTTTGATTTTATTTTGATTTTATTTCTTATCATTAACTCATTAAATTTATTATATTTATTTTTTATTATAGCTAACGATAAAAAAAAATCATTTAATTTATAATTAATAAATCAAAAACTACGCCAGAAATTTCATCATTTGGAAGTGCGTCAAAAAACAATAAATGTGCATATGACAGCCCGACACTGATTAATAATTAACGGTACGAAGAATTGCGAGTCGAGGAAATCAGAAAATTATATTTACTGTAGGTCGAGCTTTCGATGTCTACTTACTCACAAATACACGCTTGCCTACATGCCATGTCCCATCACCCGTCATTAGCTCGCATTAAAATAGAAATTGTATTGTGGTCTCGCAACAAAATCAATTATTTCTTTTTAAATTATTATCTGAACATTCTTTCTAGAGTATTGACGAAGATCTTGTGTGCCAAGTTCCCCGGGCAACGCTTCTTTGACATTATCACCAGAATCAGCACCGTACTTACTATTGACATACCATCGAACGATATTAATTCACGCCTTCAAATAAAAAAGCTGAATCGCATTAAAAGATGCTACGATGGAGAATTAGCTATTTTTCTACACACTCTTTTAAACTGCGTATATGATGTAATTGGTGGTTCAATTTAATCAAGAGCCCGAGACGGTAAGGTTTTGCGAAGATTCATCCTGCTTGGCGAAAATTTTTAAAGCCAACAGGGAAGAAAATAAATTTATTTCGATGAAATATGGTAGACTGGCGCGTTTTGGCCTAAGCATGACTGGGCTGTGGCCCACTATTTTTTACTTGCTTTTTAAATATTTTAACAAATCTTTCTCAAACCACCTTACATATGCTTGGGGAGCGAAACTACGGGATCAATTGGTTCACCCATAGAAGTGCCGAAACCGTCACCTCTTCGTGGTGCTCCCTAGAAACATTTTCTGCTGCATTATGGCTCTTTAAGAGTCGCACAGTCAATGGCTAAGAAAGGTTTAAGGCTTCTATCTATAACCTAGCAATAGGTTTTTCTCATTGGAAAGCGGAAGGGGTCTAGTCGGAAGGGGCTTTTCTTTTTATTAAAAGGAAGCATTTCTTTCCCTATTAGGTTCTCTTGGTGGAGGTCATCTAAGGATGGCCAGCGATACCAAGTGGGCTGGGGCACAGATAGGTGTGTGTTCTGTGCGACGACAACCTTGGAAGCATTATTTTCCTTGACGAAGGATAGTCAGGCTTGGCCGTCCCGGACGTGTGGAGAGTCCGAAGGCAAGAGCGAAAAGCGTACAGTATGAGATCACTCAAAGCTGTACAGCTTGGTGTAAGTTCTGGTTTGAACGATAAGCCAAGAAATTAAAGGGTGTCCACGGGGTCAGGTTGCCCAAAGTTGGATTGCTCTGGCAGGATGATGCACACAACCCATCGGAATGCCGGAGAATGCCTTCTTGCCTGACCACTGGGTACGGCCCTTCGGGGAGTATTCGTGGTAGCTGTGGTTACCCCAAAGTCTCGCGGGGAGCTATTGAAGAGGTGCTTAGATAGGCCTCGACGTAGACCACTAAGCGAGAATTTGGCCCATACCCATCTTCTATTGCGGTACTTCAGGGTAGAAAGGCCCCCTTAAATGGGGATTGTCTTTCTCCCTGGGGGGTCGTCAATCAACTTACCTCGATTGCCAATGGTTGTAGGCAACCCGTCTGATTAAGACACATGTCAGGTGCAGACGTAAAACACACAGAGTAATCTTACATATGCTTATTGATTTTCTTTTATTTTCCTGATACCGTTTGTGTGTCTAAAAGAGCTTTACTTGTCGATTATTATTGTCGAGCAAGTTCAAGATGACGGTTTTATGAGGACTTGTTCGCCTCCCTCTTTGTTATTGGAAACGGTCAAATCACTATGCCTGTCAATCAAAAGTTTCATAAATCGATGGTTTTTTTTTCCTTTCGTTCGCGTCCGTAGCATCCTTAGAATCGATTCAATGTAAAAATGATTTTCATCTTAACTGATTTTCGCGACACATCTTACTGTCTTACTGTCTTACTGTTATTATCAATTATTCTTTAACTACTTCTTATCCAGTTAACGCTTCTCAATTGCTTCACTCAATGGCTGTCATCTTTAATGTTCATCATAATCATTTCCTTTGACGTAAGAAAGACTTGACAAAGACTTGACCTCCTTACATTGTCAAGCACATAAAACTTTCACTGCATTCTCTCACTTTGACTTCTTTCTGTACACAAGAGCAGGTAATTAAATCAAACAATAAACAACATAAATATCTATCTAAAAAGTTTTTCCCGCTTACATCATAAACGAGCACGGTGTGTGTGTGGGTGTGTGCGGGTGTGTGTTACCAATATTCAATTCATTTCAATTGCCAGCTTTGCAAATATTTGCCGTAAGATAAACGTAATCTAAAAGTCTTCCGTGAAATATTTTGTAGGCGCCAACACTTATACTTAATACTCCATACTCCGTACAGAATATACATAATTGAGTAATCCCTTCGTTCCAATTACATTTCGAAATTGTTCAAGTGAAAGTCTCAACATTTTTTTGTTAACAGCTTGCAGCGGTCTACAGATGAAGACATGGATTAAAGATTTGAGACATAAATAGTCGCTTGCTAGGATGCTTGCTATTATTATATATACTCAATCTCAAGGTGAATACACTCTTTTTCAGGATAGGATTCTTTCTTTTTGGTCCTTTTTTGGTTTTTCTTGAGAGAAGAGATTGTAATCAGTAAGGTGTGTAAGGCAGGAGGGAATTCATCATATTAACCAGTGCACTATTTTTGACGAGTACACTCGTCGTCACTAAGTTTTTGCGACGCAATTTAGAGACGCATTTTTCAAAGGGTCCGTAACAGCTAACTGATTAAATGCACTTCATATCGAAGATTTATTTAATTAATTTTTGACATTACGTCGATCAAAGACACACTCTTTTCTGTATATAAACAGATATTAAAAAAAAAACATTTTTGTTTTTATTTTTGTATTTGTTACGTCGTTCCTTTTAAGATGCACTTCATGTTTATTACTTTTTGCTAATTAAAATAGTTTCTCTTTTTATATCGCGTGAATGAAAAACTTATTAACTATTGTCGACTAACGCAACTTTAATGCACTTCAACGTAAATGAAAAACAATATTTTTACCGATTGTAGGCAGAATATATAGATTTTTTTGTTTACTATCCGAAGAATAAAAATAGAAAAAAGTATCGAAAGCGAAATTATATAAACTATAGATATATCGTTTGGTGCGACGTCCGTTTTGAGATAGAAAACTTAGCAGGAAGTTACACACTTTTGCTTATCGAGTTCGGAAATGCTCTTAAAAGTGCAAGTGCATGGATAAAGTTAAGTACCGTTAACTACCACTATGCATCAATCAGTCCCAGTTGTAGTGCTAAGTGTTTTCTGAAATTTTCATATTTCATTGTCTAAATTGTTATCAAATCGTAGTCAGTCCAAGCTCACTGCTCAGCATATCGATACCGGTCCATTGTGAATTCTTCTTTCGATGAGGTGGACTGTTAACAGTTAAACTCGAATATAATGTAAGCGTTACGGGCACGTTTGCACAAAGTTACTTGAGACAATCATCAGCAGACATGTCTTGGCTTCTCATCTTGTAATAATAATACAGCTTTTTCCCACTGCATCGGTTCCTTGAGACTTTTTCAATACTCCCCTCTATTCGCTTAATTTGGCTTAGCCTGGCTGCTACATATTTTCGGAGCTCAACAAACCGTCCCTACCACGTTTTTTGGCTCCGAGGAGAAAAATTCAACTTTTTGATGAAGAAAAACATGCGCTTATCATCAATTAATCGAGACTATCTTTTGCGTTATTGTCTAAGTTCCCGTAAACGGTATCATTAAATTTATTCAATATGAGCGAATTTAATCATTTTGTCACGCATACTATAAGTTAACTTATTAAAGGGTGTCCCCTTATCCCATTGTCTGTCCGTCCGCACATTGCACTATCTATTTCGTTCTTCTTCAGCACGCTTGTTAATATCTCCATTTGACATATTTTGACAAAATTCTTAAAATTGAAAGCGAGAAGAACAAGGTGAGCATAGTTTATGTCGGAAGGCAGAGCGTTACGCCGAAAAATAGGCCACCAATTGTTGAAAAAAAAAAATAAATAAATAAAATTTTAATCAACAAGTAAGAAGTTATAGAAGTTACAGTCGGACAAGGCCGACTATTTCCCCTTGTACAACTTTCCACCCGTTCTGGTAACAATACACCAAAAATTACACGTTATTTTCATGGAGAATGCCCAACACGTCACTGACTTGGTCCAGATTCAGCAAGCTTCACTGAAAGCTCACTGAAAATATTATTATGTTTCAGTCGTCCACACACCCAAAGCCGAGAACACCTTTGCTTTCCGTGTCTTTTGCTCATTGCTCATAAACTACAACAAATACGCGATATAAATTTCCACAAAATTATTCTATAAGAATATTAAAAGTCGACCACGCCCACCCAATATTATAGAATATACACATTTGTATATTTTCTTTTTCAATATTTTCTACGATGACGGTGATAGGTGCAACAGATTCGGTCGCAACCGAATATATTTTTTTTCTTGTTGTTATTAATAGAGATTGCGAAGAGTATTGAGCTAACGAGCGAGTTAAAGAGCGTTTTAATCAATGCACAATTGTATGTAAATGTGAGCTGAGCAAATGCGATCAGTTTTTGATCTGCAATTTATTGTTAATGTTATTACCATTATTGTTGTTATTACAATTTGTTCAAACAAAGTAAATTAGTTAGAATATACGGTATAGAACTAATTCGGAATGAATGAGGCAGAGTACAAGTCAATAACAAATAAAACAGCACTTAAACCCTAGTTATTCCAAGTGCCGCACACATATAAATCTAGCGTGTTTCACTTATTGCTTAGTCAATGCCCTAAATACGTGATATTTACTAATATTTCTATTTATGCCCAGAAAACATCAATTTTAACACTTGGCAAAACTCCGAATGTACTAATAAACTATTGCCCGGCTAAATATCCTATGACTATCAAAACAAAAAAAACAACGTAGAGTTCCAACAACAATAAAAGTAAACCACAGCAAACCTGGTAGTCCATCGGGCATTGCATTTGTTTGCTTTGCACAGTTGACAATGGCGTCATATTAAAATCATAATCATTAACAGATCGAGACGCAACGAAAAGTGGATGGCTGACCTCATAATTAGACCTCTTTGCAAAGGTTTACTATCCGTGAGAACACCAAATATGGCAGGGGAAAGTTGAACAAACTTTCCAGATCAACTTGGAATGGCGACATACTATTACTCGGCAAATTTTCCCAAGGAACTTTTCATATAAGGACTTTTCAAGACAAGGCATTGTGTGAAGAATGGTCGAAAAAGTGGCCCAGTCCAATCTTAAGTGCAATAGTGAAAGGTGGGCCTATCTAAGACCCACAGTTCTTATAATTAGGTATAACTCAAAGTGACGAAAAAATTCATATTGAAAACAAAACCT
>CCAG010020765.1:0-17203 GCA_001077435.1 Glossina morsitans morsitans
TTACTTAAGCTGATTGATGGGTGTCCAAGTTTCGTTGTACAGCGTCCACTATTTTCTTTTACGTGTTTCAACTAAGTAGTGCAAACTTAATGTATGGGTAATGTATTCATAAAGTAACAAGTAAAACGGCATAATAAGGCGAATCGTGTATACTTCCCATCCGTATAAGAGAAATGTATATAAAAATTTTTGCTTTCTATGTTTTAATTGCCAGCTGGCTTGACTTCATTAGGAATTTTATTTAGTTACTTTTAAAAAGCTTAAATATATGTTTGTAGCAAAATTTCGTTTCCTTATCTACGACGATTCAGATAAGGAAAGAAGTTATTGATCGGGAATGCAAGGAAATAACCATAAAAGAAAGAAGGAACAGGACATTTGATTATGTGAAGAGTCGCACTCTCTATGTAAAGAGCGAACTTTCAAGCGAACTGTGCTGGTCAATCTGCGAAACTTGTTGATTTGATCAGTTTAATTCAACCTTTAAGGTCAACTCAATAACAAATACTCAAGTAATATTAATTGCACAAAGCATAGTAGATACGCCTTTTTAGCCTATGTAAAGACTGACATATATGCGTATAGATAGCAACATATTGGAAGGAAGAAACTCTAAACAGGCACATAAGATTACGAAGTTTCAAATCCCTGTTAAGTCAACATTCCTTGTAGGGTTTACGAATACTTATTATCCTAATTTTTGATTCCGTTAAACGTCGGTGGATGCATGCAGCACATCGAAAAGACACAACTATTGTTATAGCAATCATTTCTGAATATTGTCAGACTGATAAAAGTCAGACAATCTCTTAGACAAATATTTCGCCGACTAATAAAAAAAATAGCAACAAATTTATTATAATAAGAAAACATATCTTTCACGCGTTCTAAAGCTTTAAACGCGCTTTGCTTGAGACTTGATTTTTCAAAACGTCATGCAGCATAACTTAAGCAATTTTCCTTTTTTTTCATTCAAATTTTTACAGTATTTTTAGGAAAAACCCCTATTTAACGATTTGAGTTTGCATAAAATTTAGTCGATTTTCTAAGAAACCAAATTGTAAAGGAACGGGAAAGCCAAGTACATATTCTTGGCATGTTACCTGCGACTAGTGAAAAGCTTAACAACAATTGGCAGATATTTAGCGGAAAAACGAATTGACGGATTAAAAATGTCGCGAAGAATTTAGTTAATAGTTTTCGTAAAAGGACAACAGATCAGCAGAATATTTATAGAAGGCAGAGTTTTTCGCAAGCGACTCAAAAGTGAGTCGTAGGGGTCGAGTCGAGATAGTCGAATTGCAATACGCGAACGGACGAGACCAGGAAGAGAATTAAAGCTTTGTGAAAATGAGTTCCTGTAAATAATTTGTAAACAGATCTCCTAAGAATTGCAGATAAAACCTACACTATCCTATAAGTCACACTTCAGTGGTACGAACTTTATTTCAACGAAAAGAGGTTTCTGGAGGATTTCTTCAATGAGTTTATTTGAATATTTTCCATTAGTAGAAAAGAGGCTTTTTTTGTGCTCAGGAATTGCGTTTTTCACTGAATTTACACGCAAATCAATAAACCTCTGCATCTTTAAGAGATGCATGTTTAACGTATTTCTGTAAGATGTAGATTAAATGATTTTTTTTCTTTTTTTTTTTTTAATTTAAATTTAGACCAGTTATGCTGCCCTTACACGAAAAATGTTCGCAAAAGAATATCTGCGATGTTCCCAATTCTTAATAGTTTTTCAAAGCAACTTTTTTCAAATATTTCAAGGTACGCTTAATAACCTCCCCAAATATTATCGTTCTACTACTTTCCCTTCTATCAAAAAAAAAACTCATTTTCTTGTGCTGTTACCCAACCAAGTGCCCCAACCCCTCTAAATGAATTTCTCATTTTTTATATACAAATCAGTTTCAGTTTTTCAACGTGATTTTCGTGAAACGTCTTTATTCTCTGTCCTAATTTTGGCAATAACAGCGATAACGCTCCCATTTTAAAGATGAATGGCAAATGAAAAGGAAAAAAAAACGAGGGTCTTTGAAACAAAAATTTCCTTTCAAACCTTTCAATTAGCACGTGTGTGTGTAATAAACTTGCGTTTTTACATTTTATAGGCCTTAGAACTGAACTAAACGAATGCAATAATATTTTATTGCCATATATTTCGCATAACAACATTTCTTTAATGTAACAACATGCAATCTATTTAATATATTGAGTGTTTGTCGTAATGTTTTCTTTGCAAATAATAAATAATTATTACGTCACCTAGAATACATATATTATCGATATGGGTGTCAATTAATTGTCATAACATAATATAAACATCATTTCAATGTATTTTAAAATATTCAACAAATTTTATGTAAAAACATTGTCACCGATATCGCTCTACACTTGGAGCTAATTTAGGAAATTGGGTTGACATTGACATGGAAATACATTGTAAAAGCATTGTTAGTTGAAAATGCCAGTAGAAAAATGCGAGTAGATGGAATTCCACTTACCACTTAAATAAGTGGGAAACAAAGTGCTTGTAAAGTACATAATAATGCAAAAGTTTTGAAAAACATCTTCACTCATTTTTGTGGTAAGAAAAAAACATTTTAAAAAAAACTGATAAACTATTTCTAAATGAAACGCATAGGAAAGTTAGTAGAGAAGAAAGGAAAAGTTTGTAACGGATTTTCGAACGTTCCACGCACTTTGTTCAAATTTGCATCGAAAATCGGGTTGAAAAAAATAAGCCACTGTAGCATGATGAGAACTGGAGTTGTGTCGCTGTACTAATGCTACTCTAAACATCAGCGTTGTCGACATCTTGTCCAACTGTAATCTTAGCAAGTTTATGAACTGCACACTGTTTGTCCCTCAATTCAATGGCTGTAGGACTACTTTTCTGTAAGCTAACGTATGAACTGTTGTATGCGTACGAAAGAGGAAATACCAGATCTTTGACGAAATGTGATGTCAAAACGTCATATTAAAAAACTATCTGCAATCAAACCATTTCGGGCAAGTGTTATCATTTTTTTGAATGCAATTTTTCTTCTTTTTTTTTTTTTTTTTTGTCAAACATTGACGATTAAAACGAAACTGAATATAAAGAAAGGAGAAGGAAACATAGACAGAGAATCACGTAAGAACAAAAACTTTCTTATGAATTCTAATTAAAGAGAAGTTTTTTTTTCAACAAAAACAAACACTCTTTACATACTTTGATTTGGAGATTCTTCTTTAACATACCTCTGGTTGAGTTTCGCCATGAACGATGCATACTAACATGGCCTCATGACCTTCGCCAGAAAATACGATTGGTCGCTCGACAGTTATTTCAGGCGGATCTATTCCAAATGAAAATAAAAAAAAAGAAAATAGATTCAAGTTAATCGGTTATATTTTAAGTATATTTGATATTAAAAATGTGATGTGTGCCTTCTGCTGCCCATCTATCATATGTATACATATGTGTAACCGGTACGCGGGACGAAGTTTCGTTCACTGTTATAAGACATGATATCAAATTTAATTTAAAGTTTCTATTAGCACAACAGTTTCGAATTTTTGCTTTCCCGCTTCCAAGTTGATTCCGTTTTAAATCTGGTATAGATACGTGTATTACGTCCTATTAGTCGGATAGCAATAATTGCTTATCGGTGGCTCTGTCAATTCACTATACATTTGTTCAAATCGTTTTTTGATAGAAGAGTTGATTACAACAGACGGTCACTCCGAGATTTCGTAGCCTAGCACCGATATGAACTCAGGGTGTAAGTGATCTTACTATGAATTCATTTACTACAAGTGAGTTTCTCTAAGCAGGTTTACTCTAACATTTGTATAGCGTTGCAGCAACTTTTTCATTTGAGGAAAGCTTTTGAGATTTATAAATAAATCTCGGAATGGTCGAAAAATGAGTCAAATTTATTCTGTTGAATTTACTACTTTTACGTTAATACTTGAAAGTTGTTATTGACCTGAAAGTAATCTATTCTATGTATTCTCTGAGCTTTAAATCACGCCTGTTTTACACTGCTCTTCTGTTAACTAGACTACCCCCCTCACAGGAGGGAAAGAAGCGCGAGACAACGTTATATTTTTGTTGTTAGTAATGGCGTTTAATTTAGGACTACCGGGTTTCTGAGGCACTCAGTATTCTGCTATGCTTCTGAAGCGTTTTAATATCTAATCTAAAGATATTGGGTGAATGATAAAATCACACAGTAAAACTGATGCTATCCTATGATGATGAGTGTAAAGAGAATAAAACAATATATAATGATGTCACTACTTACACAGAACATGTAGGACAACTTGACTAGAAGCCGCCTGCCCAACACCGTTATTAGCCGTACATATGTAAACACCTCCCTTATGGCGATCCACGTTCTCAATGGAAAGTATGTGTGAATGCAGTTTTTCTTCGCCTGTACCGTTGCAAGTTTTAAAAAAGGAATAAACATAAGACACCAGTGGTAATCAGTGATAATCACTTCTATATATGTTTTGAAAATCTCACCATTAGGCAAAATGTTGTTTTTACGACTCCATGTCACATTCGGGGTTGGATTGCCGGATGCTGAACACTCGATACGCACAGATGAACCTTTTTTGACTTGCAAATGACCGCTTGTGCTAATATGAT
Organism: Glossina morsitans morsitans; assembly: GCA_001077435.1. Taxonomy (NCBI): domain Eukaryota; kingdom Metazoa; phylum Arthropoda; class Insecta; order Diptera; family Glossinidae; genus Glossina; species Glossina morsitans. The sequence goes on from CCAG010020765.1 coordinate 4,649, forward strand.
GAATTCTCGGTGGCACTGCAAATAAAATTAATGCAAATTAATTCTTGTATAAATGCGCAAGGAGTAGGAGATTATAAACGTTCTTTCTAGCCGTGATTTATTTATTGAATTGTATTGTTTTATATAATTATTGTATATGCATCAAGTTAGATAATCGAAATGAAGAAATCTTTATTAACCTCTCAAATGTTTATGTTAAGCGTATTTATTATGATGATAAGAAAAGAAATTTTTTTTTAACAAACGATCCTCTCTCTCTCTCTCCCTATTTCCAAAAACAACGACAATTGGTATTTTTAATTTATTTTATTTTATTTATTTCAATTATCACCCATATAAGAGAAGACTGAAGCCTTCTCAATTAACGTCTAGGTATGTTACAGGTGAACGAATACCCTGTAGATTGGTTATCGCAAATAATATCCTCATTACAATCTAAATTATGATGCATTTTCAGGAATGCAGAAATACAGAAAATGGTGCCTAAAGCCTGACAAGGAAACACAATAGAATAGCAACTGGATGAGCGTACGGTTCCATTGTACTACAGAGCCACGTTGTCGTATCCTGTTGGTAAGCATTTAAAACCATCAGCACTAGCAGTGATTAGCAGAATTCGATGGACGAGCTTCCCATGGCTTGATAGCATATAAAACATGTGTCTCTCGGACAATAGGCTATAGTGCCCCATTTGTATAATTTTCATGCCTCTATTGTCGGCTGTGAACGCCCGTTTTTCATATGGGTATCGACGGTGCTTTGTGTAAATAATATAATGCAGCAACAACAGCTGCTCTCTGTTGGAGCATATATTCAAAGGTTTTTTCGTCGTTACAATAAAACTTTTCACATATATTCAATGGACAATACTACAATACCTATACAAAAGATGCAAAAAATCGGGCATACCCACCCAATATGACAGAACAACGAAAATTTCATTCTCTTATTAAAGATTGGCAGTTTTGTACTTTAAATTATAAATTTACCTTTAAGTTGTATTTTTTTTTTTTTATTGAAATAATTTTTGTTTACTAGTAAGGGAAAGAAATCTAAATTTGGTTTTTTTTTTTTTTTGTTATAATTAGTTAATTAAGTATTGATTATACTCTTCTTCGTCTTCGCTCGAAAATAGTTAATTAATTCAGAAGGTTAAGACTGCTTTGTTATAATCATCTTAGACCGAAATTTCCATATATTCAGTGAAATTTACATTCTGTCCGATTTGCTGTGACGCGGCTAGGTTTGATAGTGAGACGATTTACAAAAATTTTTTCAAAAGGAATATTCATAAGCAATTTTTGCTGCAATGTCTTTTTATTTCCTGTGTTTACCTTTGTCAAGTGAGACTACGAATCCTGCAGTAATATCAGTTCAACGTGACTTTTGTCCCATCATATCCTATGCTTGTATGCATGAAAGACTCCTATAAGTATGCTACATTATTTGCGATATGAAGGTCTCTAGGATCGAGATTGTTAAGTTGAAGCCTGTTATGCGGATAACTTTGGTGAGATTTTGTCTATAATTGATTGAATTATTAAAAGCGCGTCATTGTATTGCATGGAAGCTTATGCTAAGCAAAATATATTAGTGTACGTCAGTAGAAACATAATTTATTTATTTTTATATATCTTTCTTTACTGAATAGCAGACACGCCTACTGCATTATGAGTTTTTCTCTTTGTTTTTTTATATCATTCGTACGTTCACATTTCGCATACGAACTATTAATTATTTTCCTCCATAAAATATCTGAGAGTTTTTGTGTATTGGGATCTCGTTGGTTAAGTTATTTTACATGTACATGTACATGATTAAGTTCAGTTTGTATGGAGCGTTTGGTTATTGTGGACATCTCTTTGTCTAATGTTTGTTCGTTCGTTTGTGAGTGCTGCATAGAATTTATTCTATGGTAACGGAGCATCACGTTGCAAAGCGACTACTGCTCATTGTGCATATATTCTTCTCTATGCACTCCAATTCGTATTACGCAAACTGCTATAGCAAATACGTATACATTTCGTTCTATGTAAGTTCAGCTAACGTCTGCATTTGCTGTATTGGGTTGTGTTGTGTTATGTTGTGTTGTGTTGTACTTTTGTAAATAGCAGAGAATACAATAAATGATATTCTCTAAGCTTCAGTCTTGTTTAATTTAGTGCTTATTTGTTTGTACATTCGTTCATTTGATTGTCCATTTATATATATGTTTGTTTATTTGTTACAAATACATGCATAAATGTTATTGCTTGCCTTTCTGTCATCCTGTCAATATAAGGTAAAGCAAGAAGTATACATGTTGCATATGAATTTCATGCTCAAGGTTGTGGTTGTTGTAATTGTCATTATTAGTATCCTATTATATATATATATATATATATGCAGATCGTAACATACGCACACAGAGACTATGTAAATATTGTGGCAATTAAATGTTTCCATATTGCTACCGCAAAGTGTATGTTTTGAGAAACAAATAATTCTCATATAGCTGGACGACAGTATTAAACCGATGACATAATACAATCGAAACCTGCACGAATGATATGTAATAAGCATCCGTATTGCATATACGTTACGTATTTATTTTGTCTGTGGGAGGCGGCATCTGCAAACATATTTCCACATAAATGCTTACACACAGGCACATATTACTTTGTAAGGTAAATTTAACTGAAATGCTTCGGTTTGCATGTCTGTTTTCTCAGTAATAATTTTCAAGAAATTGTATTTTCATCTCAAAAACAACAAAGACAAAAATACAGCCAAAAGAATAGCAATCTTTTTTACCTAAATATTTTTCTCAGATGACTCTATTGCAGTTCAGTTCAGTTTTAATTGATGTTAATAAACTGCGGTTTAATTAGTTCATTTGTATGCGTATATTTATGCCTGCCATTGTGTATATTGACATTAATTGTTATAATTTAGTTATGGTCTAGTGGCTCTTACTATTATTATTTTAAGTTATTGTTTGTTCGACAAATTTTAGGAAATTCTATTAAAGCAATAAATATGTAAAAGACATTTGAGAACCGCCTTAAATTATGGTTCTTCATACATTGGCCTATCGCATGTAGTGATGCACGCAGAAAATCTAAAATCTAAGTTGAGGTATAAAAGTGACATAGATGGCAAAATAAAACCTAAAGTATTGTCATTGCTTTAGAGGCTAGCGCGATATTCGTTATGCCATTAAAGAGTTATATCGTTTCGTCGCCTTATGTTAATATTATGATGCGAACTTTAGGTATGAAAAAGCCATAGATAAATGACGGATTTATTTGAAACGGGTTCGAAGCGGAATATTCTTCTTTTACTGTGGCAATATAGTGGCATCAGCAAGATGTAGTATGCTACGAGCTGCTAAAACCAAATGAAACTGTCGCTGCCTGTCGCGATGTCTACCATCTACAACTGAGCAAATTAAACAATGTATTGTAGCAAAAAAGACCAATAATAGTGGTTTATCCTCGTGGATGACAGCCCTCGGCCATACGTTGCAAGAGTAGTCAAGGTTACATTGTTCGAGCTCGAAAGGGGAAGTTCTGCGGCATCAAACGCGCTCATCAGACCTAGCGTCTTTTGATTGCCCTTTGTTCAGAACGATGCAGTATCATTTAATTGGCACGTGGTTTTGAAATGCTGAAGAAGTGGTTGTTGGATCGCTGCCGTACCTACATCTGTCTTTCGACACGGTATCACATTCTTGCCAGAAAGATGGGAAAACGTTGTAGATAGTCATGGGGAACATTTCGGTTAATATATAGTCTACCAATTTATCTCAATAAAATGGTCAAAATACATGCAAGCACCTAATAGTATTTGGGAAGGAATTGTATTGCTTCCAATAGGGAAAGTAATAAAGCCTTTAAGAGTAAATTTTCCTTTGGCTAGTAATAGAAGAATATCTATTGTTCTTAATATCACATTTACTGCAAAATATTTCGTTGTAATGAGCTGCGTTTTCACAAGCCTTCACTCTTAGCGATTTCAGTAAAAGACTTGTTTCTTACTATTGATGAAAGGACTTTAAAGCTTTTCTAGTAAATAATTCGCGCTGTGGGCCGAGTTATCCAATGACATTGGGGCGAAATATCAATGGTTTTTGAAAAATAATCTCGAATATGATTAAATCTTTCGTGTTCGATTTAATGATTTATTAAAAAGAAAATTATGAAAATTTTGAACTGAATTTTATTGTGTTATGTTATTATCGCATTCTACACTCATTATATTATAATATTACTTTTTGTTCTTTGATGAAGTAAACATCAAATAGCCTCAGTAATTATATAAAATGTATGTATGTATGACATGCAATACAATGTATGGTTGTGAGCAAATTTACTTAAGCCACCTTTAATGAGGATTCACACAAGCGTATCCAAGCATCATTGATGAAAGTGACTTTGAATGTAATAGTTTTACAAAAAGTTCATTAGTAATATGAAATTTTCAAAATTAAATCATTTTTTTCTTTTTCATACATAACATACATATATATATGTATATATGTATGATGCAGGCATGTTGTTGATTTTTACACATCTTCAGAGGTATATATATATATATACATATATATGTTTGCATGTATGTTTAAGCATTTGTTGTTTATTTTTGGTATATTATTTTCAAATAGTTGCGGATATGTGCAACAAAACCATAAATATGTTTACTCTTCCGTATGCATGCATATGCATTCATACTTGTATGCGAAAAACTGTCAACAAACCAATACATATACACAACTGATACGCACAAACAAATAAACAACAAAAAAAAAAAAAAAAATGCAAGTGCACATAAATACATGTACACACACAACAGTGTACAATATGTACATATAAACATGATATATGCATATATGAATGTCATCGTTTGTGTGGCATAAAATGTTGTTTACACGTATTTGAATATTTTTGCACATTTGTTTTGCACTATGATAGAATGCGAAGGGGAAGATGTAAATTTTAATTAGTGGTTTCCTTGGGCAATGAGGCCAATGCAACATTAATTGGTTGACATAAATCACAATAGCATCTGCAAAGGTATTTCTAATTATAAAATAATAATAAAACCTTCCATTTTCCATTCTTTTACTTTACACACACACACACACACACACACACACACACACACACACACACACACACACACACACACACTAACATTCAGTCAAAAATACTCAGTCATAAATGTTGCATAAATGCAATTTCATAAAATATTGAATTAACTGCAACAAGTGGAAAGAGAATTCCTTAGGGCGAAACTCGGGCATTAATGACTTCAGGCAAATTTAGGGGGGAAAAAAAAATTCCCACTGCTTTTGATTAAACGAAAATGTGTTAATATATCGTAAATGAATTTTGTAGAGAACACTTATGTAGCGCTGTTAAATGTTCGACTTAAATTTCAATTTGAAATCGTTTCACGATTGTGAAGGTACTCAAACCAAAGGTACGCATTTTATGGTTTCTATGGTTACGATAAGAAAGTGACTTATACTTATTCCATTATTTCATTTGTGTGCATCAGAAACTCTATATGGAATATATGCGCTCTATGCGTAACTAACGAAAAATACAGAATCAAGTCCCTCCGTCCTTTGGTTAAAGTCTCCTGACAACAGACATTGGTTTACAAGTTCAAGGCTTTTTCATGTTTACCCTTAGTTGCGCAGGTGAAATTTGAAAATGAGCGCAAGGCAGTAAACAAACAAAAAAGTAAATTCTAATTGCTTTTAGCAACGGTGCATATATACGCTTTTACAGTCACCGCTTAATCACTAAAGTTATACTCCTGACTGTCGACGGTCGTTTGGCATTTTATCTTACTGTTTATCGTTTAATGACCTCTCATAACGTTCACATACAACGCAGTTTGCAAACGCTTTACCGCGAGTCATTTTTTTTCTGCTTTATTAAAGCAGCCATTTTGTGATTAAGTTTGTAAGTTAATAGCAAAAACATGTGTGACATAACATAAAAGAAGCTTTGCTCTGATTGCTTCTTTACTATAAAATTTGCTATTTGTTTAGTTATTGTTTAGTCCCTTTTATTAACAAAATTAATTACTTTCTCGTTCTTTCTAGGAATTTTAATGTCAACGCATAAGCCAATAAAAAATTTGGTTTATACAAAACAACCGTTTTTTGTGTTTACTGGGGGCATCGGAGTGTGGCAGCTTGAGATATATTGTTTATGTATTATTTATATTTACAAATCTAATTAATTTTATATAAAATATTTAAATATATTATTCTATTATATTAACAATGTTAACATAAAGTTAATATATTACAATATCAATACATCCTACACACATATATATAAAAATACATGTACATAAAAAAAAACCACTTATGGGAAACTTTACTTTCATGCTTGCTTCTAAGAGTAGAGCTGGTAAACCTTCACAAGTGATGTGACAGTGGATGCATCCTGCGATATCCTAAGTCCAAAGAACTATGGTGGACAGAAGAGGAACTATTACTCATGGTATAAGTCTGGGAACATTCGTCTGTTCTCTGTTATAGTTTCTTCGCACCAAAAGCAACTACCACTATGAAGTGGTGTACAGACAATAATTGTTGCCATTGCAGCAAAAAATGGGCGTGATGTATTAAAAGTCATGATAGCGCGAGTGACTGGCAGCAAAAGCCGATTCTAACTTGAAATGTGCTGCTCGCTCTGCTGCTTTTAGTCGATATTATTCCTTCCAATATTTGGCCAAATCTTTGTTCGAACGATGCTTTTACTTTTAGGACGACATCAATACAAGGATTATTTTGTGAATAGTCTTCAAAGTTCAATTGTTCTTTCCGCAGGGAATTCACATTATTTCTAAAAAGATGGCAAGTAGTTGCCAAACGTTGGGCGGTATATTGAATAGTGTATGTAAAATTCATTTTTTAAAGGGGGGTGGGGTTCTCCGTATTGTAATTAAACCTATTTACAGGTTGTGCTCCTATGGTCTTAGCAGGATAAGGGGAAACTTAAATGTTTTATTTCTTTTTCTTATCTTGATATTATTTGAATTTTGCTAAGTAATTAATTAGCTTAAAGTAAATAACCATTTTTTTTATAATTATGCCACGAATGTCGAAAAAATGAAACAGCGAAAGCACAATTATACGCCCTATATATATATACCTATATATATATACATATGTATATATATATGTACACATTCAAGATGGAGATGTATGCACTCCTTATATACATATATTTTTATATATATTTGATATGTATATATTGATATGTATATATTATTACTATTATAATAATACGCACCGATCATCTTTGTAAGGTTTCATATAATGCTCACCTATCAAATACTTTTCATTACTAACATTATAACGAAGGTTGTAGATTTTTTTAAATTATTTTCTTAACTAATAAGTTTATGTTCCAATAATAATAAATTTGTTGTTCTTGTATTTTAGCTTTCCTAATGACAATGTGTTTTCCATCTGAAAGGCTCCCGCTCAACAACTCAATGGTCGTGGTTTCAAGTCTCAAGTGCGGTGGAAATTTTAATAAAGTTGATAGCCTTAGATGCAAGTGGTGTAAGACTTTACTCGCGGAACTGCGCACTTTGGCCACATTAATTATAGTAATAATAATAGTAATAATAATAATAGTAATAATAATAATAATAATTTTAATAAAATAGAGTAAATAGGAATCTTAAGTGAACTCCCTTCTCTTGCTGCATTGGTCATTAGGTTTTGAAAAATTTTCTAGTTTCTGTTCTATTCAATGGTTATAAGCCTACACGCAACCATTTTTGAATTATAATTAATTATTATTATTTTGCAGTATCTATTAAAAAAATTTATGTTTACTTATTGCTTTGACTAAAATGTCTAGTGAGGGAATGGTTCGCACATTATTTTGTTAATTTATTGAATATTTTTAAAGTATGGCAGGCATCGTGTATACATGCATATATGCATATGTAGGTACATGCGAACAAACACGTTATAAACTGTAACTAATACTTGATTGAATATTAATTCTATTGGAAATAAAATTGCGAATAATTAAATAAATAGATGAGCACCAGCGCCAAAGCACTCAACCATGCTGCTTTTCAATAATTCGCATAAATGATTTTTACAAACTTTTAAACAAGTTTATTAATTTCATTATTTTGCCTGTGTTCACGTTCGAGACGAGATTTTCAACCGATTTACTTATATAATATATCTGCCCTTCGGATCACGTGCTCTTAGGTTTTTTTTAAGCCACAAATATTGACCGAAAGAGACCAACTAGTGGGTGGATTAATTTCTACATACTATGATCACAAAAAAAAGTAGAAGGAAAGATTCAAACTCTTCAGTATTTTATTATCGGTGTCCAGAGGTCAATTGAATTAAATTGAAAATTCGTGCTTGGGTCAAAACACACCAGTGTACTAAATTTCAACGAAGTACCTCAAAGTATCTACGACCTGCGAGTTGAACACAAAAATACTTGAATTTTAGACCAACAGACAGACAGACAGACAAGATTAGATCAATTCAGAAAGTAAATAGATGACTACATTAAAAGGTGGGTCTTCTGCGTGTTACATACTTACGCACAAACTCGTGTACCGCATATTTTGTAGGGTATAATAACCTTATTAAGCCTTGCAAACCGCGGAGAAAAAAATCCTTACGTGTTGCTCAGAATGTGTTTAAAAATGGACAGATATGATCAATAAAACGTTAAATATCTTACGAATATTTCTTTTTGAGTAGTGACATCCATTATCGAAACATATATATCAAAATTTTCTTAAATCGTAGAGAGGAAATTCATAAAAATTAATAAAACTTAATAAAAATGCATAAAGTTTTAAAAAGCTTTTCAAATCATTTTATTTGAGAAAAAATGCAGACTTTTTTATTACTTTTTTTTTTTTTTATCATCGAATGGCACTTGCGTCAATTGTTTATGTTAACTTTTATTAATGGAGAAGAGGAAGAAAGAAAAAAAAGTATAAAGTTATGCATCAACAATGTACGTATTTTATGCACAATGCATATCCATATAAATTTATATTAGAGCTGATATTCCGCAAAAATTTTTATTATTTATCCTACTCGGAGCTGTAGTTAAATCCGTATAAAACGGTTAAGTTCTTCATTGAGTATAACAATACTTCAGAAGAAAAAGCGATGTAATTTTACAAAAAGTATTTTATGCTTATGACAGATAGGAAATTGTAGGAAATTATGGCAATAAATGAAAAGGAACCGAAGACAAGACTTGTCCTGCTTGCGTCACAGTGCCAAACTTACAAAACTTTCGTAACGGACAGTGCTCGTTGACAAGAGTGTATTGAGATGCTTTCATGGAACGAGACGTTCAATTTGAAGTTTATTACCTGCAAACGATGACTCATTCGAGTAAATGAGAGCCAAGGCTGACAAATTGCAAAGGATTCATGTGCTACTGCGACCTTGTGTTTTAGAGAAATTTTTCGTAATTTTCTAACCTTGTTATCGGTTTGCGTTTGTTTGCAGTTTAATCTTTTGCTTATCATAATTTCTTACTTGCAGATTATCTTAATTTTTTAGAACGATATGTGCCTCTATCCCGTATAGTTTTGTCACAAAACAAAAAAAAAATAAAAAAAAATCCCTAAAGCAGTTATTCAAATATCTCTGGTGAAAGCCAGATTTTACGGCACTAAAAAGAAGCTTGTTATGGTTACCAAAACCGGACACAAGTGTGTCTTAGATTCCTGTCGTGCCCTTGGAAATGCGGGTTTCGACGCTGTTTGCTGTGTTATTAACATGCAAAAATTCGGAAAAGCTGTTGCACCGGGCTCCCGGTTTGGTATCACTTATGATTGTCAACAATCAAGTGGGTGCTAAAAAACCAATCGTTGGAATGGGTAAACGTTGCCGTTCTTAGAAAATATTCTTTCGTACACATGCCCTCCAGGCTCTTGGAAAAATTCCTATTAACATTAATGACATGAATATTCAGCTTATGCCTATTTAGGATTAGAAAACTTATGGTTCAAAAGGTGTAAGGGCGGCTAGTATTTAAGACGGCGTCCCAGGGTATGCCTTGAGCCTGTGCAAAGCGATGGTGGACAAGAAAGAGATTTACGCGGTGGAACTGCGGCAGCCCCTTTAGGTATAGGTCTGGGTGCCGCAGCCGAATTAGCTGAACAGGTAATGGAATACGACCACAAATGCATACATTTTCTATCTAAACATTTATTCGATTGTCGTATGAAAGCTTTAGCGCAAGCTAAACGCAACGGTCATCCAGAACAGACTTACAGTGATTGCTTGAATCTATCGTTTGCTTATGTGGAAAGCGAATCTCTTAAAGATGTTTTGATGGTTTGTCATCAGTTCTACCATACCATGTAAATCAGCTTCGTTAGAGCTTTCTTATGCATCGTGTGTATGTATTGCGTGCCATGGGTGCGGATGAGGATTTAACCTATAGTTCTATAAGATTTGCTATTGAACGGCTTACTATAAACGAAGAAGAAGTGACCCTGCTGATGAATGCCTAAGAGATTTTGAGCGGCTTAGAGAAACGTCTCCTCTCGGGGAAATGGTGCAAGCAGGTATCGCTTTAAAGTCCATGCAATGGTCTCAACATTAATTCGCAATGTGATTTTAAAATAAAAGATAGATTGCTAGTGTATTTAGCATAGATTGCTAATCTCTAATATAAATAAGGAATACGATGAGGGATCTCACGGCGGTCTTGATTGATCTTTGATGAAGTTCAGTTTTAATATGTGCTGGATTGGTGTGTTTGATGGTGTGCGAACATATCAGCGAACATATGCTTGACGGAAATATTTATGGCACCAGTGTGTCATGATTGATCTACTTATGTTCCTGCAGGGTGTGTTGCAGGCAATGCACTTAGACTTGTTCGCTAACAACTGAAGTCTAATTCAACGTAAAACACAAAGTCACGTACGTAATTATCGTTTACTCTACTCGATATTTCATCATTGCATTTTATGCGTTCATATTTCAGATTTGAATGAAAATTTCGCTTGCATTTTCTACATCATTTCCTTCGTTTTGTAGTGTAGCGAAATTTTAATAAAGTGAGTTTAATTATACATAAACAATAAAACTTCCGTTTTATTGTGTATTCTTCATACATTTATGTAAATACACTTTGCTTTTTATGTCATCCTTTATTTCATTTGTTGGCTATTCTTTTGTTGCGGAATTTTTCAATTCTTTTTTTTTCCTTTTCTCTTTTTCTATTTTTTTTTTTTTTTTTTTTTTGGTACAAAGAGTATTTGTCATATTATTCGGATTTTCAATTGTAATGGATAAAGAACAAATATTCGATTATTGAAAAACTTTTGTTTATTTCATGTGGTTTTTTTTTTTATGTTTTTATTATGCGACTTTTAATGATCAGATACGCATTAAAGTAGAAAAAAACAAGGAAGAAAAATAAAATAAAATTCTAGTGGCACTGGAAACCAACATAAATTCTCAATAAATTATTATTATTTTCATTATAAATTATTATTTGCTCGATTTTATTCTTTTATTTAGAGAAAAAATTATTATTGACTTTTGACGAAAATTGCTTTATTTGCTCTTTAATCTTAAATATAATTTAATTTATTTGCAGCTCTTTATTATTTGTGCTTCTGGACGAGATAGCAGAAAAAATATATATTTGCTCTAATGAGTAGAGTAATGAATCATATTCATCACTTTACTGCGAAATCCTCAGCGTTGCTATTGACAACAATTGTTCTTCCGCACACTCATGTGCCGAATAAATAGATTTTCGCCATATTAAGTGTGAGGCGAAATTTGGCTTTGCTTTGTGCGATTCTTAATAAATTTTAAATTGTTTTTTAAAAGCATTGTATTGGCGAGGAAAAGCAAAATTTCATTTAGACTGATAATAACCTCCCAGGTTTTTATCGCTTCGCTTGCGATAAGCTTTAGCGATTGGAAAGATTCGGCGACATCATCTGTAGAATGATTCGTAAACTGATGTTTTAAAATGCTGTAAATCACTGAGAGCATGTCCCGTATTCGTGTAATGCGGCGACGGACGGAATGAAGTGAGGAAAGAGAACGAAAGGGTAAAACGACCGCATCCTAGTAGGTGTGTGCCCAATCTATAAACGTTACGCTTTTATTGTCTGAGCTACGCTCACTATAACTAGGGGCTCCCGCATTGCGATTTCATCACCTCGAGCACAGACTTGGTGGTCATTCTCTTTGATCTCACTGAGGAGGGGAACATCTGGGTTGCCCTTCAAGAAAAAGCATATGTTCTTTGTTTTGTATTCTTTGGTGTAGTTTCCCTCAAACCTGACCCTTAAAAGGGAATGCCTTCAATGTAAAGAAAAGAAAATATCATCGTTTGACTTTCCTACGAAACAAGAAAAGAAAACGGAATCGAAAGAGTTACAATATAAGAAAGAAATGAGTTTAATGATGAGAACGATTGTTTGCCGTTATAGGGACAGAATATAAATCTCCGTTGGAATAGCACAAATCGATTACACATTGCTTTAGTCGATGCGCAAAGTTGT
>CCAG010020768.1:0-23081 GCA_001077435.1 Glossina morsitans morsitans
CTTATAGCTGCAGACGTGTCCAATCGCATCTCCTTTGGACAACTGTTTTCTCACCTTGCCTCACCCTGCCTGCGATGTAAACTTTATTTATATATTCTCTACTTTATAGAGAAAGTAGACTAAAGTGTCAGACTATGCACGTTACAAAAATATTTCTCGCTGGTCTGGTAACTTGCATTTATTTTGAAATAACGTTAAATTTTATGCTTTTTTTATGGTTTTTCTTGCTGCTTCTACTGCTGATTGCAAAATAAAATGCAAGAAGAGTTACATCGGATGCTTCCCTTATAAAAAATCATAATATGTAAATATCATACTTCGTACGTCACGACATGGACGATAGCGACAATTTGGTTTTTATTAGTCGAATCTTTAAATTTGTTTATGAAGCTAAGGATCGAGGTAAGTTTCCTTTAAGGATTAAAGTAAAGTTTGTCCTTTGTTTCATTTGAAAAGAATATAGAATTTGAAGTGAAGTTTTTTTACTCTTTTTGAAGCGAGATAACATAAAAGCTCTTTAATTTAATTTCGCCCCCATACTCGTTTCTCATTAGGGGGAATTTTTGCACTATCAAGTCGTGACTTTTCTTACTTTTCGCTTGGCTTAATTTTCGCATATGCAAACGTTTCACGTTCATATAATGTTTTCTCGACCACGCCTGTTTAACTATATTTTTCTTCCGCCATAGTAAGTCACAATCTTGTCGGTCATTCGAACTTAGTTGCATTACGCTAAGCCGTCGATATCAAGTTCCAAGGTACAATTTATTTTAACTTATCGTTCGAAATTCCGTGATATTACTGTGTTATCGAATTGAGAAAGAAATGACATTAGATTTACATACAGCTACATGGTACACACCACAGCTATGTCTTAACGTTTGTGATAGTTTGTCTTAAGTTACATTTTTCGTTTCAATTTTTTTAGAAATTTTCCGGCAAAGAACTTTAGAGGCGAATAGAGGCTTAGATAGAGGCTAAGTTTAAGTGCATATATAGTGAAATAATATTAATCACCTTCACGTGCGTTAGTTAGTGCATCAATATATTATTTTGGTAAGGAATTGTTTACAAATTTCAAATCGATGCAAAATATTTGTTATTTTAATTTTTTTTATCAATTTTAAAATTTTTGTTAACCTATTAATTAGCGTATTACGCTTATTGTTATACCAACCATTGAATGACGGGATATATATAGACATCTGTATACATGTGCATATAGCGCAGAGATTTGCAGCATCCGGACAGAAGCTCTGAAGACCCTAACAGATAAATATATTCTTATTCAACGTTATATTCTGACTCGAACTAGGCATGTTTCTTTGGCCGTCTGTCCGTCTGTCCACCTCTTTCATCACCCGCGTACATATATAACATATTCGCTGTCGCACGAACATTCTCTGAGTGAACGTACAGTGCCTGAACATCAAAGGAAAAAATCGTACCAAATTTTCTTTTTTATTTTTCTTTTTAAGAGAAAGTTGATAGATAGAAAAGATTCAGACACAGCCGAATATAATTTCTTTATTTCTTTAAACATGTGGAAATTGTGTAAAGTCTTAAGAATATCACTAAGTGCCGAATTTTGGGTGGCTTTGAGAATGTTGTCAATGGACAGATGGACAGGCAGACAGATAAACATAAAGAATGATATTTACACTTTATGAGGTATTAAATATGCGATATGTAAGTCTAACAAATGTCGTGACAAGATTAGTATGCTGTTTTACTGGTACGTAATAAAATTCTCAAAAACAGTTGCATATCGTATTAATATGAACAGCTATGAAGAAGAAAACTGTACCCTCGTAAACTTTTGTTTGTTTTTCCGGTTTGTTTGGTGTGTTTGCAAATTTTCGAGCGTTCAAGAACTGAGATAAACTGTTGCTGGCTATGTATTTAGTAAGAAAAGAGATTTCCCTGTGAATGTGTATTGCGAAGCAAAGTTATTGAATTTTATTTTCTTCACATACAAAAGGGAAAAGAAAAACAAAAACGACGAAGCAGAAGAAAAAGAAAAGGAACACGTATCAAAAAGAAGAATTTTAGTATGTTGTCAAAATGGATAATATTGTAGCACTTAAAATATAATTTTATAAAAAATATGATATCCCTTCTGTTACGATGGATGGAAGAAGTGCTCCCTCAAATATTTTCACTTCCACACACAAGCAAATATTTTAAGCTTTCATGAAGTTATTACATTTAAGTGCACTTATTACGTCTTGCTGGCCACTTAAAAGTCCCTCTTCAATGGCAAACATTAACAAATAGCAATGTTATTTTCATTCATGGGTGGGCTAATATCAAATACCTACCAATTACATAATTCTTAAGCGTTTTTGTTAGTCAATCAAAAGCAGTGTTGTATCGAATCGAATGCAAATGGCATGTACATTAACTCAGAAATCTCGACTTGTTGACTAAAATAGACTAAGGATTTTTCAAATTGTTTCATAATTCTTTTAGGTGTTTTATTATAGTTAGTTTTGTGGCCTTGTGGGCTGGTCACATTTACCTCTAAACTTTCTTTCCGGTTATCAATTAAGAAAACACATGGGCATACTTTCAGTTACTGTACTTAATTTCTACGATCATGGAAATCGCTGGTAACGAGAAATGGACAAATGGACAAATGGACGGACATAACTTTATTATCGTTTAAGCAATATATTTACGTTTCATTTATATATCCGATGTATGTATCTGAGTGTTGCAATCGGAATGACACGCTTAATATATATGTAGTCTTTAACGTTTCAGCAACGGATAACGTACAATTACGGTGCTTAGAAGAGTGGAGTGGGGAGAGGGGGGGAATGAAACAACAGAAAATTTTTCGAAAATTTTCCTTTCATCTTTCTTTCTAATCAATTTTCATGAAAGTCTAATAAATTAATTTTAATGAAATACAATTGGGAAGACATGTTAATATAAATATTAATGAAGTAAGTTGTTGATTAAAAAAAGGAGAGCAATTCGAACAAAAATCTGAAGATAATATTTCAAATAATATTTACTTTAGCTTTCATCCGCGGATATTAAGTGCTAAAGGTGCCTTTTCTTCATTTCGTCATAATTCAATTAGTGAACGTAAAATGTTTTATGCACAAATATTTATAATAGAATCGTCGTAGGTCTTACTTAAATTGCGTTCTGTGTTTATTTTATTTCCTTGTAAATTAATACATTTACGACGAGCATGTTTGGTAACAAGCTCTTTTTTTTTCATTTTTTTTTTTTTTTTTGTTTTTCTGGTATTACGAAAAGCGCTTGTAGTGATTGTATCAACGATGTAACGTTCAGGCGGATTTGAAGTCGAATCATCTTCTATTATATAACACAAAATCCGAATCATTTTTTGATTCGATATAAATCGGGGAAACATAATATTTTGGCAAATTTGGATGGAATGGAAGCATTTTTGAAAGATCCTTCTGTATAAACTTTCCTAAGAAAGAAGAAGAAACAATAGGCTTTGAGAAGCAACAAGTGATTATTTTCTAGGTTTGATGATGAAAATGTATACAAAGCTGTGATCGAAAGAGTAAGCTTCGATTAGATGAATCTATATTTTCGGAACCTTCGCCATATTATCATTCTCATAAAAAGTAAAGCTTTGCATGGTAAGACGATATAATTCCTAAATTATTGTCTAGCGATGACAAGCAAAGTAAAGTGTTAAATAAAGTCATGTAGGGTATCTAAGAGTTGGCTTTGGTCGAATTTTTATATGCTCGACTTTAGATGGTCTTGTTTCAAGTATTTTTCACACGTCTTCTGTCACAGTATTTATGTGTGCAGTTCATGGCTGAATTATTGAATTTAACGAAATTGTAAATTATTGTCATGCACAGCAGCTTTCATCGTTATTCACCCGACATATTCTTTATTTTACCGTTTGCAGCTTAACACGTGATTGTTATCATTATCAATGCATGTATGTAAAGATACACGACAACATCTCCACATATATAAGATATAGACACTTATCATCTGTTATGATATGTTCGCAACACTTATGGCTAATGATTATGTGGACTTTCATATGGTACGTAAGATAGTTGCAATACGGCTGCATTTAGTCCGGGATTAATTAAATTAAAGCGCTGCAATTTAATGAGAATATTATGTAGCCTTAAAAACATGAGGCAGATAACTCCATATGTCCGGATCGTGATTATCGTGATTACAAATTGAATAAATGAAAAGAAAAAACCGATTGAATGATAAAGGCGGGCATATGCGAATGCTTGCAGCATAGAACGGATGTGTTTTCTCCACACTTTCGTTTAAATATTCAATTCAATCATCAACAAATCAAAAGTCCTTCAAAAGCTAACCTGAATGTTTTCACAGACAGTCTTGTCATCTATGTCCTTAGACGACGGCTGCTCAGGAAACGGCCATTCAGAAACAAAATTCCAAGGTTGTGATAGTTCGTAGTAGACACGGGCCTAATCGACAGTTAGGAGACTGCATAATATACCATACTCGTTGGAAACATACTTCAATTGATCATCTTCGATGCCCTTTTACTTTTACTTATCAAGCAACAACCTGGGCATTCATATTGCCAGTGTGTTTCTAAATTGAAGGTGAGACTTAATAATGTGGCTTATAAACCTCATTAGACTCGACGAGCTTAGCTTAGAGTAGGGATTCGGATGTGTACATACTTTTCACTTGCCATTTAGTGATGACTTTCATTAATCTAGAATTAAACCGGTTTGAGAATCGGACTTTTTTCGATTGCATGGCGGTTACTGTACCATGTTGTTTCAAATATTGTAAAAATTTGGAGATAATCAGGCGATTTGAGAATGCACTACCGCATGTATCACTTACCTTGCAGGAACTGCCGACCAGGTCATCACTTAGTTGATACAGCACTGAATGTTAATAGGAATTCCTTCGCATAAATTGTTCGGTTCCATACAGACGTTTACTGCCACAAAAGTCTAAATGAAGTAAAGGCAACTGTGCGTGAAAACCACCGTTTATTTAAAAAAAATTTTCCACTAGAGGCGTTGCACTTTTCATTCAACCTATATAAGTTTTTTGATCCCTTCGAAACTCAATATTTTTCCAAACGTAAATCTTGTGAACGAACTACAAAATTCACAAGGGTAAAGCTACGAAGCAAGTGTTTTTAAAGTATATGGAGTCCTTTCGACTTTCATTCGTGACCAGAGTACAGTAAGTTTGAGCAGACGTGTGTAACGCGCAGAAGTGTATAAGATAGACCTTTTGTAATGCCGATCGATCCAAAATCATTTTTTGAATGGATCTGTCCGACCATCCGTCCGCCCATCCGTCTTATGTCTGTCTGTGCAAACTTTACGCAACCTATGGGTTGCCGTTTTGTGAGATATTTCGATGAAATTTGATACGCTGATGCGCTTTAAACCAAGCACGAACGCTATTGAAAATAGTTGGGACCGATCCACTTCTTTTAACCACTTCCCATATAATGTCTTATGTCAGATCGGAAAAAATTGCAATTTTCAAAACTTTTTGACAAAACTCGCTGTGTAAAAATATTTCATCGTTCTAAATGAGTATGAAAAATTTGGTTCGACTGTGGCAATTTTTTGGATCCCTTCTCTTAAAACCGTTCCTACGAAAACGAAAACTTGCAATGTTGTAAAAAGATCTAATTCTTATTATTTCATGATGAAAATTGGTTCGCAATGCAAATTAACAATGAAATCAAAATTGCCGAATTTGGATGACGTAGGTCTATTTTTTGAATACCACTCGTATGAATAGTAAGGAATTGGAGGATTGTAAAACGCACTGGCAGAAATGTATTATATCTAAGGAGGATTGCTTTGAAGGGGACAAAGTAGGTAATAAGGAATAAATAAATATTTTCGGGGGAAAATAAAAAGTCACTTTTTCTCTTTGCTATAAAATTTGACTCGATTCGTTAAGACAACCTCTTTCAGAAGCTACACAATCAACGTCCCCGTTAAGACTTTAAAAATATGGATGAATTTCTGCAATGATCTCATCAATTGATGCTAACCTTTTTCTCTCATGAATCCTTTTGAGATTAACAAACTGTTACTGGTCGTAAATATCTCTCAATTAATGACCTTATACTAGACGAGTGTTATTTCAATTGTAACGCGCAGAAATCTGTATCAAACACTCTACAACGTAAGTGCATTATGCCCTGTAACGTAGTTATATCATGGATCGACACTCAAATTAAAATCAGTCCGTCTGCCCATCTAGTCATCCATCCGTTGTCACTTATTACATCCTTAACTTATTGTTACATGCTTATCACATGTCAAGTATGTAATCAGACATTATTTGTGTAAAAAATACTTGTTACGTTGATATATAAATAATTTAAAAGTGATAGTGGGCAGAAAACTCTGGTTAATAATATTTAATAGGGCGAGTCATCAAAAGATTAGATATGAACTTGGTTTCGTTTCCAATTTCGTCCAATTGAAAAGCGTATAACTAAGAAAAAAACTGGAAGCCTAGTTAGTGGGATAATAAGTGCAACGAGGTTCATAACATGTAATCATTGATAATTTGAAAACTTAATCTGGCTTAAAAGAGAATCTCTTTTTTTTTATTGCACTTTAAATAACAAGCAATTATCCCCGTACGTATACAGTTTTGTGTTCATTTCGCATTTAATCGGCCTAAGCTTCATTACGTTGCAAACGTATTGATGTATTTCCGCATTACGCTAATTACAGATGATATTGCATGCGTGTTAATACATTATTGCACATAAGATCTGTTCTATGCAATAAGTGAAATAACCATTTAATTAATATGCCTTCGCAACTGCAAATAATAATAATAATAACAATAATAATAATAATAATCATAGTAATGACAATAGGATAGTAAGGAGATAAGAACAACACCAACAAACCTATACAGAGTCATTTTTCATAATTATCGCATAATTAAAGTTAGCCTTGAATTTAGTTATGCTTGTACTTATTGTATACATACACATATGGCTATACATGTCCGTACGCATGCATAAACACTGTAAAAAAATCAAAAAGTGAAATAAATTTAAAAAATTTACATTAATTTTCCCTGAATATTTTTAAAATTAATTAAGCGACGAAAAATCGTTAACAGAAATATTACGTTTAATAAAACATTTGTATTGATTAGTGTGCAGAAAAACCAAATTGACCTTTACTTCTCTTATTTCCGGTGCTATTTAATTTTCTAAACTCAATTAAATGTAAATTATTAGCAGCTACTGTGATTGTATTAATATAATTTACGTATATTATTAAGCGCGTACTTTCTGTTTGGAGCTTAATTTGCGCATACTAACTGCACAACCCGTCCATCCATCCATTCATTTAAATTGTCAAGCAGTAATGGAAAGCAATTACAACCCGTTTAGCGTAGAATCTCTAGCAAGTGCAGTTTTTTTTTAAGTCAGCTAACGCGCTAACATATAATTAGAGGTTTTTTTTTTTTGTTAAGGAAAACATACATCGACTTTTGTTTTTAATAATATGCCTCATGCGACGGCCAAACGGTATATTGTGTCATCGCTGCCAACATAACGCCAGCGGAATAGAGTGCTTAAGAAGTTACTTTCCGATTTGCTTATGAAAAACAGCAGCTTGTACTGTTTTCGGTGCATTCTAACGAATTTAATAATTTTTAATTAATATTTTTTTTTGATGCTAACGGGAATCCGGCGAAAGGTGAGCAACCAAAGGATCGCGACGAACAAGTCAGTGGCCGTGAGTCCAAATCTCAAGTGTGATAGAGTTCTGAATAAAGCCGATAGCTTTAGATGCTGCCGCTTTAAAACTTGCAATTTATTTCATTGGCTAAATTAATAACAATAATAATAATAATAATAATAATAATAATAATAATAATAATAGTGATATGTTTAGGAGAAAAAGTATACAATCATGCGACAAAAAACATTTTGTTTTACGAAAAAGAAAAAAAGTGTGCGCAATGAATGTGCAGTAG
Organism: Glossina morsitans morsitans; assembly: GCA_001077435.1. Taxonomy (NCBI): domain Eukaryota; kingdom Metazoa; phylum Arthropoda; class Insecta; order Diptera; family Glossinidae; genus Glossina; species Glossina morsitans. The sequence goes on from CCAG010020768.1 coordinate 7,996, forward strand.
AAAGTTTGTCTCATTGCCCGTCTTGTTTGCTCGTTCTTGCCTTAGGCATAATTTAAAGATCTTAAAACCACATTTGTACCTTTTCAATTCCCTTTGAAGCTAAGATTCTCACGATTACACCAAGTTGACAGATTAATTTGCATTAATGTGTCCAATAATGTAATGTTACAAGGGGAGAAGGTCACAGTGACGGTTATAATGACGTTAATGATTTCTCGTTGGCAAAAGCCTCTAAATCTTGTAAGGACCAATTGATTTTTGATGACATGAAGATGAAGGATTTGCATTTTGTGTACTAGGAACACCTGTGATGTATGTGTGAGGTAGTAGGCCGCATTTGATATGATTCGAAGGAAATTCTTATTTAGATAAATTTTTGAATTCTCCTTTTCTTATAGAATAATAATAAGCATGTATTTCAGCGGTATTCTCCGTTCTCTGTTAAAAATTGAAGCTTTTAAGCATCGTTCGTCCTCGTAGATTGCGCGATCCGTTCACGATTATAAGAAATTATTACATTTTCGGAAAGTTATAAAGTACTTTTCTGGGTAGTATGATGGCTTCTGGAATGAAAGTAATTTTGCTGAAATATTAATCCATTGCTTAAAATTTTCTTAAGTCGATTTATTTAAGTGATATTTCGAACTAATTTTGGATTTCATTTATTTTATTCACTAAATAATGTAGATATTGCTATAAACACACCCGATGTTACCATGTTTCAATCCGAAACGAGACTTGAGACGGTTTCTTTGAAAGCGATGTAAGTTTGTTTTGCATTATATGGAAATATTTATGGATTTGTATTTGAATGGTTCTTGAAATGCTCGTGTATGACGTGTGTTCAACAAATTAAGTGACTTTTTATGTTTCTCGGAAAATATTTGTTAATTCAGGATTCGTCTATTATGCCCACTTTAAAGTAATATACTTGTGCCAGCGTTTTTTCCAATCCTTGCATCACTTCTTGCATGACCTTGACCTTTCTATGTCCGTAATCGTAGCAAAATTCCGTCCGTTTATAGGTCTATTCTGTTTTGGAAATAGGAAGATGTCGCACGGGGCCAAGTCTTGTGAATACGGCAGCTAAAGCACGATTACGTTGTCGCTTTTGGCCAAAAAATTACGAACTAGCAATGAGGCGTGAGCTGGCGCATTATGAAGGATTGCGTTGCATGAGACAACCAATACGACGACAACAACTCCTCTAAATGTGATTCGATCCTCCGATCCTCCATACCAATTTTCTTCACTGCTTCAACGTTTTCATCTGTTGTTGACGTGCTGAGGTGTCCAGGGCGTACATCGCCATCTTCTTGGCGTTCTGTAAAGATCTTGTACCACATTTTTTTTTTCACATTTTTTTGTAACACATGCGCTTACTTCAAGTGCTTGTAAATATTGTAAATAGATTGATTTGAATTTACAAAGCTATCCTTTTTAGAGCTGGTTAAAACAACTTTATATATATGATGAACTGAAATGGGCTCAATGTACTAATATGTCGTTGCGAAAAGTCGACTTACATCGCTTTAAAAGTAATTTTATTTGCAATTTCACAAACTATGTAAATTTGCATTGACAAAATGATGAAAGTTTTGAAGTTGTTTATAGATAACAAAAAACTTACCCTACCCTTATAAAGACTTACTTAACAATATATTCGCTTGCTTGTCTGCCCGTCCATCTGTGCATCTGTCCCTCTGTCCACTTGCCTGTTCGCCTGTTTGTACGTTTGCCTTTCTATCTGTCTATCTGATATCCATGGCACAGGTCGTAATTTGTGCAACGTTTTGGCCAAGTCTAACATTATGAGGTGTTCTGAATCGAAGACGAACCGGCTATATATCGCCTTATTTTGAAAAAGTCACTAAATGCAAAAAAACTTGCAAATCTTTCCTCGAGTTTTTTTATTTTGGCATAAGTAGTTGATGTGAAAAATTGCGATTAAATTAAATTTAGATAATTAAGCCATATTCTACTACTTACCTGTTTTTTTTTTGCCAAACAATAAAGCACAAAAGTTAAAGTGTAGCTGTTTCATAGACCAAGATCGATAGCAAAAGTTCACTTGTCTATTGCAGACTGAACGTTGAACCTGATACATCTCCAGGCTTTCGAATATGTACAGTAAAATGTATGTAATATATATATGTATATATATATATATATATATATGTCAAAATTGTTGTGTTATTTTTAAGACACAAGTAAATTGCTTTAGATTTTACATTTAAAGTTTTGTTTATTCGAAATTGCTTTTGCAGTTTATTAATCTTAAGAGCGCTACAAGTTCATGCTTGTGAAAAGGTTGGACGACAAATGTAAAGCATGTCATCGTTCTGACTTGTATAATAAATTCTCAATGACCATTAGCTATGAAAAGAAGTTTCCTTCAAAATCACTAGTTTCACGGCAAACAATTTAAAGTGAAATTAAGGGCAGATGGTGCTAACTAAGTTTCCCATTTGCTTATTGTAAATAGTAAAGCTACAAAAAGTTACTAATACCATAGCATTGAATGAATTATTCAAAAGATTATTGACTTTTTGTCATTTTTCTAATAAAGTTAAAAACAATTCTTGAAAATGTATTAGAAAATCTCTTTGAAAAGATTTGTAGATGACACAAGTATCAGGATTAGATACCGACAACATTCACTCTGCCAAATTGTGTACTGTAGAGTTTTTTTAAACCAACTCCTTAAGATTCATTCTATGAACAACAACAACAATTAAATCAATATTAAATGAGGTAAACACTAGCACTAAATGCAACAGCTTTTGGAATGTACAGTATTACCTTTTCTTTTTATACCCATCACCGAAGGATGGGGGGGTATATTCATTTTATGAAGACGTTTGCAACGCCCCGAAGGAAGCATCCGAGACGCCACAAAGTGTATGTGTTCTTGACCAGCATCAATTTCTAAATCGATCTATGCACGCCCGTATGTCCGTTTGTCCGTCTCTATAATGTCTGTTGTACACATTCTCCTGGCATTCTCCGCGAAAATGAAGCTATCGACCTCAAATGTGGCAGAAACATTGGAAGTTGTTGCGTGTAGGCCCACAACACCACATATACTAAGATCATCTCTGTTTTTCAAAAGGAATGAAAAATTGGTTTATTGCTCATTTGCTCATAAACTATAGAGGATAAATGTAAATAATGTAATAAAAACTTTGAACGCATATTCTATGGGCGATGCTGTAGCATTCGTGCACAAAAATGGAGAAAATTGATCACGCCTACCTACAGTGTATCAAAATTTAATTACTTTTTCAATACCTTTATGACACATAAGTGTCAAAGACCCCATAAAATATACAAATTCTTGGAGAGTTACAACCCTTGAATGCACTTAAACGTGTCCGCCTGTCCATCTGACCATTCATCTGTTTCTAACTTTTGTTGTAGAATTTCTCCCGTTAGCAAAAAAGAAGATATCGCCTAAAAATTTGCAAAAGAATTCCGAATTGATCAAAACTATACAAAAGGCACGCCTATAACGCCCACATCCCTCTGTGAGAAAAACTTTTAGTTTGAAAATGAACGAAATCAACTGCGCCCGCTCCTCATTATAGAGCACGAGAAAGTTGTTCTTTTACTTCTTACGTCTTCTTTTGGGGTAAACGGTGATGGGTATAAAAGATTCGATTCGGACCAAATTTAATTTTCTTACTTGTTTTTTATTATTGTTGTTTATATAATAATAGTTGATGCAAAGATTCGATCCGGACCAAATTTAATTTTCTTACTTGCTTTTTATTATTGTTGTTTATATAATAGTTGATGCAAAGTGCTTTGTGTATTGAGTTGTGTATGGAAATGAATGCAAAAGTAAGAGAAAAGAATTTTCTACTAAATGGCTTAATACTCCGAGTCAAATATACAAGCATTAAAAATGGGAAATAAATTTATTCACCAGCATCTTTATATGATATGTAAGCATAACATGCTTAACAAATGTCAAGAAAAGTTATTGAAACGATAAGAGATAGATGATAGGAAAATAAGTTTCATTTTCTTATTTTCATAAATTAGTCCGGGGGGGATTAGATTTAGTAGATTTACAAGCTCTTGTGCCGAAGGACTGCTGCTGATGTTGCTGATGCTGTGATTCGATAAGCCTTTGGATTCTTTAATTCTTTACTTCTACCATTTATTTGTTAATTCCTTATCTATGAAAAAACAAAAAAAAAAAACGATCTATTTTCGTCTGTAAACATTTAATTTATTGTTTCTGTAAAGATTACTATTTAACTTCATTATGCAAAATGGTACGAAAATCCACTTCACACAAATACATTCAAATTTTCTTTTTCCAAAGTACGAACATAATAACCGGCAAAAGTTATTATTATAGTTTTAGCCACTGTCCAAATCAAAATTGATATCAATGTCGGTTACGGTTCATATTACGGTTCAACAATAATAGTTTCGATCCATATAATTATCATTTGAACGTTCCTTTCCGGGCTCGTTATTTTCAGCTCATCTTTTCGAAATTGATGCGACAATCTATATGTAGAACTACTTCCTTGGGGCTATGTGACCTCACTTTTAGTTTGCTTTTTTGATTTTTTGTTACCCATCATCGAAAGATGAAACGTTGTCTAAACGTGCGTAACGCCCAGAAGGAAGCTTCAGAGACCCCGCAAAGTATAGATATTCCCGGTCATCATCAAATACTGAATCGATTTAAGCATGTCCGTCTATATATGCTTTGTTTAAGCTCTGAAGCTTCCTTGTGTGTGTTGCAAACGTTTTAAGAAAATGAATATGATCCTTCGGTGATGGGTATGAAAACACTTAAAGGCTTTTGAATTTTTTTGGTGAACAATAACAGTGACCATGAAAAGGGCAGAAGATTGATAAAATTACTTGTAATATAGAATCTAAAAACGACAAAATCAGTAATAGATTTGTAAACATTCAGTACAGAGAGAGTAGAAATAGATGCGATATTAATTTAAAAAAAAGAGCTACGATTATTACATACGTACGTCTAGCATGCATAGTAGAAGCATTGGTAGACATTACGTATCTTCGGTACGTAGTGAAAAGTTATATGTGAATCTATTCCAAACACCGAATGTTGGAGTTGACAGGATACACATACCGTACAGAAACGTATGGAGCATTCAAATGGTGGAATGTCCGTCTTTTCGCTGAGCAGAACACTAAAAAACTCTACACTTAATATATAGATAGAGACAGAGATAGAAACAGGCAATAGTGTAAATAAATGTGATTTAAGATTGTCACCTTTTTATCGTTTATTGGTCTATCCCCAATTCAATTCCCAATTATATTACTTATTAGGACCTATCAAGGAAAAATGAGATTAGATTCGCCTTTCCGAAAGATCGTTCCACTTAAACAATCTAAAGCAAACTCCATGAAATTAAATGCATCCGTTAATTTCATTAGAATCGAACATCTAGCTAAAAAGAAGGGTATTGTCGCTTAAAATGTGGGACCCACAAGATCAACTCCTATATTACCATAGACGTATCAATAATAATGAAAAGGCGAAAGAAACTTATTTATAAACGTAATTGCAAAATAGAAATAGAATAGAAGAGTCATAATCTGGAGAGAAACAACAACAGCGGTATTTTGAGTAACGGCAACAACAGAGACGCAGTGTCGCAAATCACAAGGTAATTTTTTGTTTGTGGTTTGCGTGACTTAACAATCTTGCTTTGTTTACTGATATAAAGTAAAAAAAGAAGAAAAGAAAACAAAAAACAAAAAACTATAACAAAACAAAAATCATTATTTTCTCTTATGACAAGTGACCCATCGCAACGTCAGAATATATGCTTGTGTCTGTGATAAGCTTGTAACCAACTACTCAGAGCAGATAGTGATAAATGCAGTACTAAATAAAAATGATTTCTACAATTATTATATATATATACATATGTATATATATATGTGCGGAGTATATATATGTGCGGAGTAAATTAATTGTGAATTTGTTACCTTCTTTCATGTTATTACACGTTATGTAAACTTTTCCTTTAAGGATTTTTCTCACGAGCATATATATATATATATATACAAAATATATGGAAATAGTGTTGTGTTGTTTTTTTTTTTTTGTTTTATATTTTTCTGTCATTTGTGCTAGTTTCACATTTTTCGTCTTTCTTCAAATATCCAAAATTATTTATATATATATATATATTTGAAGGCAATTTTTCATTTCGAAAGGAAAAGCTTTTTCTTTTTTTCTTTTATAACGAAACAAATTGAAGTTAAATGAAATTTGCCTTTGATTTGTAAATTTTTGTACAAATTTGTGGCAGAAAATTTGACTCTTTTGCAAATTCAAAATTTTTACTTTATTGACTTGTCCTTTTTCTTCGAAATTCTTTTAGGAAAATGCAATGAGAAATTGCGTTACGCAACCGAAATAATCTGTTGTTCTCGTAATGTACGGCCATCTGTCCAATTTGTAGTTCCGTAAAGAGGACGGACTTCTGATTGAGATTTGGTTGAAATTATTTTTTTCAATATACTTATGGAGTACAATGAACGCACACATAGTTGTACAACGTACAGAATTTATTGAAACTTATTGCGCAAATAATGAATCCGTGCGGGGTGAAACTCATATTTGATTAAATGATTTCGTGAATAAGAATTATTCCCCTTTTGGTGATGTCTTTAAAGGGCTTTTACGTGTGCAAAAATTAACTATTGGGTGCGGGGTGCGGTTTGTGGGCTGAAAATGTTATTTTTTTGAAAATTGAAAATAGCTAAGCAGTTGTCCTCAAGGGAGAAGGCTAGAGAAGACGTGATAACTGTTTTTTTGTGGCAAAAATTAAATGATTTGGGTTTGGATTATATGTGGCTTCAGCAAAATGGCGCAACACGCCGTATATTTTCTGCTAAAATCAATATATTGAGGGAAAAGTTTAATGATCTCCAAAAATGCCTACGTGAACCCATCATCGATCCAAGATCGTAGGATATAAGTCGTTTGGGTTATGTTCACTGACTTCATTGACTCACTCCAATAAACCGCGAACTTTCAATGATCTTCTTTACCCAGATTTTTGGTATCGTTTGTAAAATAAGAGTAGATTTATGCGGTAAAGTAGGAAAAATTGGTGCTGATGTCCATAGGTAGTAATATTTTTATGGAATCATTTTGGAATACCAATGACGCGAATCAATATCTAAAGTAAAAGAACATTCATGGCCGTTTAATTTTTATTATTGTTATGTGATGACCCTATGCTAGGAAATGAATATTTTGAAGATTAGTAAGAAAATGAAAAGTTTTGGGTAAAATAATGGAAGGAAAGGTTGAAAGTGAGAATGTAAACTTTTCGAAAGTCACTATGTACTAACATTTTTGAAAAATTGAGAATCGCTCCGGCTCCTACATGCTTTGTAACATTTGATAGTTGTATGCAAATTATTTCCCATTCCATGATGTAAAAAGATGGTCGTGGGCGTGGCAAAATTTTAAATGATCGAAAAATATGATTTTGCGAATATTGTTGTTGTACAGCAATATACTGATACTTGACATTTTAAATGCGTCTTGCTCGGCACACGATTTTGTAAAACGGTGTGCAGCATAAACTAAACAATTTTCATTTTTTTTTTTTCTAACCGAATGTGTTATGTTGTCCTTAATGTAAAATTCTCTGATGAAATATGGGAGAGAGTAAGTTATTTTAAACTATATGTATATCAGAAAAGATTGCTCTCTACTGTCCAGACAGTCGAACTTTTTCATCCAAATACTCACTCATCCATCACACAAACTGAAATATATCATGGATAACTTTCTCAAACGCTCTCATTCTATTACCTCTCCTTTTGTCCAAGCTGAAGTGAACAAAAACACTTTCCTAGGCTGTTAAAGTGACTTCACCCCGTAAAATAAGCAAACTACAAAACGTTGAAGATCTTTTGATCAAAAATTAACTGCGTATAGAAGAGCTCAGCCCGTTCGATAAGAAAGTTTCGATCTCTGTCTCTGCCTCTCTAAGGGCTTTTACACTTGCAGTTCGTGAGTGTAAGCGTCTGTGGAATGCTTGGGGAATAGGGGGTGAAAGCGGCGGTAATAAATGACGTGTGGAATTGTTTTATATAAATGAAGGCAACCGGTAACGACTTCGCTGTTGAAAATGAATGAAGTTTCGAAAAAGAAGCCTTTTTCTTTAGCTGTTAAAAGAATTAAAGCAAATACCGTTGAGTTAGTTTCAGTTTTTTTATTAAAACGTAATTATATATTGAAATCATGTCACACTGTAGGACTTGAGTAAAAGTTAGTGATTAAATTGTTATAAAATGTTCATTAATTTTGTTAACTTCTTTGGCTTTCATCATTCAGAGCCTGCGGCGTTTAGCGCGAATGCCACAAAACTTTCATAATTTAAAAAAGGAAACTTGCAGTAGTTTTTTCTTTTCTCGTTGGGAAAAGAGGACATTTATGGTTATGCGCACTTACATGGAATATATTTTCTATTTAAGTGAACAACTTTGTGTATAATGAGGAAGCACGAAGGATTGGAAATTGCATATTGTTAGCATATAAAGAGCACATAAGGCACATTTTTCTACTACAAGTGAGTCAATCACAAATTTATTCATCTTGCTTCCATCACTAGCGCTTGATGGAGTTTAAATATTAAGGTATAGGAAGCTGCATACACTTTAGGGCGGATCCTGGTTACGTAAACTGTTAAGTCAATCTAAAAATTTGGATCTTTATGCGCAATCGCTTCAGTAAGTTGTGATGGTATGTAGAGTTTGGTTTGTATTTGTACTGCCTGGCTAACCCAGTTACACCCACAAGAAAAAATAGGAGGAAATCTGTACATATAAAAATGGTAATTAACTAACGGCGTGTCTTATCTAACAGTCTCATAGTCCGTTGGTATTGTTCTTTTGTCCGTTAGTCTACATCTATGTATCTGTTGGTCCGTTACGTCATTGTCTACGTTCATTCCTACGCACACACACACACACACACACACACACACACAGCCAAACGCACGGGCATAGATACACAAACACAAGCACTTATGCATCATCGTCGCGAAACCTATTCACTATTTAGCCTTTTTTTTTCTATTACCATTTCTTAAAACAAGTGCGATTTACTCCTTGCATTCTAGTAGAGCCATAACATCACCGTTATCCATTTCGGTAAAATCTTCAAGGGTTTCAATCTGATGATAATTGTCCTCTAGAGCCGAGAGCAAATGCATTCGTTATAGCCACGCCTACCTTTACAGCTGTACTCAAACACTTGATTGATTTTCCTTTTCTTTTTATTTGTTCTCGTTAGTTTACACAATCCTGTTTTGGTTAATGTATAGGGATATTAAAGTACGTTTTAATTGATCTTACACTTGTGTGAATCTCTCACCAAGATATTTAAAGACTATCTTTACAAAGTTGTTTTATGTTTGTCCTTAATAGTTACATTTTTTTTTTTTTTTTTTTTTTATTACAATTTAGGAAATTTATTGAAAATATTAGTTATGGTGATCTCATGACAGTTTTATACTCGCACACAAATAAGATTTCTTCAACTAATCCATTATTTTATTTATAATGATTTGTATTTGGTTTTAATGAAGTTCTAGATAATAAGCTCAAAAAGCATATACAAACTCACACGAACCTTAATTATCTTACCCAAGCATAATGAAAGCGAACTGGAAATTAAGCCAAGCTTAAGCCATAGCCAACTAGGATAACAGTCAACTGGGATTTAACTGCCGACTATAAAACTCGCCATGAATCGAATATAATTTTTTTCTTCTCTTAATATGCGGCGTTTACTTTTTTGCTCCACACCTGCTAGGAAAATAGTTTTTCTTCCCTTTTAAAAATATAAACGGGAACTGCTAATATGACATTTTTTTTAAGTATTTGTACAGAAGAAAAAAGGATGAAAGTGTTAAGGTAAAAATTAAAACACTTACATAAATACCACAGAAAAACTCCGGTACCCAATTAGGTCAAGTGAAAGAATTCAATTAAGTTCGCAACTAGTTTAAGAGAAACGTAACGAAGATGGGCGAGAATAACGCAGTTTTTCTTAACTTAGTTTATTCCTTTTCCTATTTCTTAACCAGTAGACAGAATTACAGTTATAGACCGTGCAGGCAACGAAACTACATTAAAGTGTTTGTAATAAATGTACTTACATTTCCACAAAATTATCGCATGAAAATTGTTAAATTCATACTGAAAGAGAAAGAAAAAGGTAACAAAAATGAAAAATAACATAGACAAGACAAGATTCTTACACGGAATTAAAAAAGCAAGAAGAACTTATGCTCGAGACTTAAGGTAAATCTCTGACAGAGTTTTTTTTGTTTTACTCCTTCTTTTCCTAGGCTACGTCTTGGCTAAGATTTTTCATCAAGTTTTAATTCAAAATTCTTACAGGTTGCGTATTCGCGGGTGTGTAGTTAGTCTAATACGAACATCTTTATAAGCGGTTCACATTTGTTTTCTTTTCGCATTTTTTACATGATTCTCTCCAAATAATCAATAAATACGAGCAGATTGGATTACTTCACTTTCAAACTTAATCTGTGACCAACAATTAAAAGTGCATAGGCCAATTTACTCAATTTTATACTAGAAGTAGTGTTCGAACAACATTGAAAGGTCACGGACAGAAGTATAGCTAAATCGAATAAAAATCGTTCGTTAGTCAAACTTTTTTAAATGTTACCAATGAAAGGACAATCTTAATTTGCTTTCATTGTTCGGTGGTAAATATGAAAAAAGAGAAAAGAAAATGATAGATAAATAGAAAAAAGAAATTTTTGCTTAATCGCATTTAGAGTAAATCTTAGTGCAGAGCAGTTACCGTAAAGTCAATTTACAAAGACGCAAATGTCAAAAAGCAGTTACAGTTAAAAGGAGGAGGAGGAGCAGGAGGAGCAAGTCATTAAAGTAAGGAATGCTCCTAAATACTTCACCTATCAGAATCCGTATATATGAAAGTCAAGTTTCCTAATGAATTTGCTTTAATATTAATTAATAACCTGTTGCTGAATGCTTCACGCATCAGTGAATCAGACAATATATGCCTCTTATAAGCCAGACACCATTGGATTGAGCAAGAATAAGAAAAGCTTTTTTTAAGAATTCTCACTCACTTTTCGGTAAAGAAATTCCCAATCATCTATACAAGCCCAATGGAACTTGTAAGTGTTTGTTATCTTATATCGAAAAGTCGTTTGACTTTCAATTCTTCGAATCGTTTAAGAAATAACGCAAAATATATATAGGAATTTAGATTATTTGCTAAGTATACTGGCGTTATTGTGATCTATAGATTTTCTACGAATTAACTTAAGCATTAAGGTGTAAAAATTTCGATGTATATCTAGTGAAGAGACGTGTCAACATATCTTTACATATCTGTACGTATTGCCATTGGAATGGTTATCATGCGACGTGTTGAGGATATAAAAACTCATTTGTTTCCTATGAACAAATTGAAGTCTCCTTTATCTAAACAAGCTGAAGATTTATTGAAAAACATTTATATATTTATATAATAAAATAAAAAAAAAAAAAAAATCTATTTTATGGTACCATTGCTGGGCATACAGAGAGAGAGAGTTGAAAAAAAAAAAAAAAAAAAAACAATAAGCTTCAGTATGCGTTTCAATTAATTTTATATAAAAAGTGCTGGTGGCACGCAAATCCCATGTGTGTGTGTATGTGTGTTTGTGTCTGTGAATGTAGTTATTCCAGTAATCCTAGAACTTAAGTGTTTTCAAGCGTGAAAGAAATTCAAAAGACATGTCTCGCATACGACATATGCATATGGTTGGACGAATGAATGCAACCCTAATAAAAAACCTGCATGTGTCGTGGACGACCGTCAATTTATCGTGCTGTTGACCGATCACCATTATTTTCGTTTCATACTTTTAAAGAGGTTTAGAAAATATTTCTTCCCAATATTAGGTGGAGCCATCCATTACTGTAGCCAGTAAATTATTGAAAAACAGATTTCGCAGTTTTTGTTCATTAGATTTGCTTTTTCACGTTTACGGCGGAACGTCATTGTAACAGCGTGAAAAAAGATTTTTTTTTTATGTCAATCCCGTTTACGTGTAAAGAAAGGCTACAGACAGTTATCAAGTACATAAGTAAATTATTTTTACAAAACATACCCACAACACCAAAGCCATTGTCAAAAGACATTCTTAAATTAGGGGTCTCTGCAAACCCGCACTCTAACTTGTCCAGATTTCAATCTAAAAATATATATATATATATAAATTACGTGTCTATAACTAAGGAGGGACTTGGGATTTTTGAAAAATATTGGTTCTTATGTGACTGATGGGTATTTGAATGGAAAAGTTCGTTTTTACGATCGAAGAGAGGTATAGTTTGTTAATAAGTGTGGTTTCACTTTTATCGAAAATATCCTATGCGTTGCACTAGAAAATATTATTTGAAAGACATTGTTATCGTTATCGTTATTGATCGTTTTGAAAAATCGAATTTCGGAGCAAAGCGTGTGTCAAGTTTTGAAATCTGTTGTAATTTTCTCGATGATTAAAAACTCTTTCTCCTCATTCTCTACTCTCGGGAATATTTTTATCAAAAGTGCCCCCATTTGGTGCATCTGTCAAAGACCGAATCGCAAGTTTCACTCTCCGCACATTGTGATATGATGCATAAAACGATAAGAAAATATATAATTGTGCAGCCAAATGCGAAGCTAATATCAAAGACTTTACCATTATCGGAATGTTTACAAGGACATGGAAGAATCATTCTCAATCTCGTACCTGTTGCAAGATCATTTCATTTTTGGTTAGCAATGCTCTAAAATGCATAGAAGCATATTCCAAAGCAGTCTGTTAGTGTATTAGAGTAGTTAGTTGGAAATCGACAAGTCAGACCCTTAGTGAAATGTTTACACCTTAGGCGGTTTCATAATATTTTCAAACTTGATGGGTAACATATAATGTACAATGTGTAACATGTAATGGAATTTATTTGTTTGTAACAATCCTTGCAGCTGTGACGGGTAGAAAAACAAATAAACAACATATAGACAGATGGAAGGACGAACAAACACTCGATTGAATCGGAATCTTGTGTTGACCAAGAAAGTTCATATATTATGAGTATGTGTACATGTATATATATATATATATATATATATATGTATACTTTCTGGAGTGAGTTTTTTCCCTATTCAAGCGCTTTTATTTAAATCTTCGATACTCACCATCATCGTACTACAACTATAGTGCAACTATGGGTACTATTGATGAGCAGTGCTTCATATATTTTCATCAGCAACTGTAGATAGGTCTGGTAAATGTTGGCGTTCAATTTTAACTTTTTAATCTTTTGCTCATCTGGGAGATGAGCAGAATTCAGCTAAGACTATAAAAGCTATGTGTCAGCTAACTGGCTTAGTTTTTTCTACGAATATTGCAAGAAAAGGCGACAAAATGAAAGCATGAAAAGACGGACATGACTATATATTTACTTTGGATTGTAAAATATCTAAATTTAAATGTTAATGCAACCCCTTCTGTCAAGTACGTGTTAAAAAACGCCCTTAACTATATTATTAGTTAGAAAATGCGGTGCCCCGGATTTACTAGTTAACGTTGGCTTGCTGATCGCGATTTTATTTATGACCATCTATTTTTTTTCACGTTCCAAATAGTAATCTCACTGTATCTAATTTTTTCGACTATAAATCGTAGTTTTTCATGGCTGCCGTTACGCTACACATATATGTCTCGAAAATACAGAAGGCAGACAATCTGATTGTCACCTTCCAAGTTAGCCCTGTGGTTTACGTTTAATGCAGGTTTGTGTGTAGACACGTTAAATTTTAAATCTTAATTTGCATGTAAATTTTTACCTTAAACTACGTACTTTTTATATGAAATTACGTAAATGAAACTACATGGATGTATACGAATATACGAACTATAAATATTATATATGCATTTATTTATTCAGAAGAGAAATATAACGAATAATATATTTTAGGTTACATAAATTTACTTAGGTGTTTATGTCCATCTGTCTATCCTTGCTTAGTAAAGAAGTTTCATTATTCCTTGGACAGACTAATGTTGGCAGCTGAACGGCGGATGAACCGACCCGATGAACGGACGGAGGGAGCGGAATGCGTGGATTATTTAAATATAATTAATTATTTAATTATCAAAGCAATTGAATATTCATTGAAATGCATTATTTAATTGCTTTTAAAAAATTCGCTAATGTTAACTTTTCCACTTTAAAGTAATGTGATATTCCTCGTCATAAAAAAAGAGAATGAAATGACTTCAAGGATGCATGGAAACAATAAGCTGTATGCAGTCTAACTGTATAATTTATTTCGTTGCCTTTGAAATGCAACCAAAAGAATATAGAAATGACACACATATATACTTATTTAGACGCATATACGTACGTATATTTAATAGATTTTATATATATATATATATATGTTGTACATATAAACATTAACTTTTAAGGGAAAACAGAATATTCAAATTGCATTAATAATAGGGAAAAGAAAAAATTCGTGGTGGCTTCTCGCTAGGATTTAAGCACATTCTTCTTGCATTCTTCTTTTCAATGAACATTACTAAGGCTTCGCATAAGGTTGCCTTTTATTGGAGATTCCTTTCCCATTTCTTTTCTTGTCATCGCTGTGGAGATTCTGGATTTTCTAGCTTCAGAAGTAAGCTCGTCTTTACCATCGAAACTTTTAGTAATGGAAATGAGGAAACTATTTTGTGCTATTGATTTTCATTGAGCATCTTCCCTATAAACACTATGTACGCTTTAACAAAATTGCAAAGCCGTGTACTGCTGTGTTCGAAGTACAATAATATTTTAAAATATAGTGAATTTTTTTCAGAAAGCAGAGTGACTTGATAAGGTTAATATTGCCACACTTATGCAGCATGAAAACGCCACGAACTTTTTCATTGACTTATTGTTTTAACTTTTGTGTACAACGAGAGTTTCGAAAAACACTTAAAATTACGTCAGGGCTTAAGCAAGAAATGCAAATCTTC